>CM024763.1:8833274-9110759 GCA_014218235.1 Colocasia esculenta | reverse complement strand
CTCCTGCAGCTTCTCCTGCTTCACCGACAGCTACTCCGGCGCCGACGGCAAGGTCTACTACGGCATCGTCACGGCCAAGGGGCTGCTGCCCTTCTGGGACCCCAACGCCGCCTCTACGGACTTCTCCAGTACAAGCTCCGTCTCGGGGACTTCGTGCACGCGGCGCTCTCGCTGGTGGTGTTCGCGGTGGTCAGCCTCCTCGACTCCAACACCGTCTCCTGCTATTACCCGGCCTTCGAGAAGAACGAGAAGGTCCTGCTCATGGTGCTGCCTCCAGTGATCGGCGCCGTGGCGAGCGCCACGTTCTTGGTGTTCCAAACACCCGCCACGGCATAGGGTACCCGGCCACGAAGGACACGACATCGTCCTCCACCTAAGGCCGCCTTGGTCGGCCGCCATGTAGATATATATCTGTGCTTTCTCCGTTCTTCTGTGGGTGTGCTGCGTGCAATGATATCCTTATACAAGTGGTACTGCCATTTAATTAATGGAATTTTTTAAAATAATAATTTATTTTAGTAATTATTTGTCAAATATATTATATCCATTTTAATAAATGATTACTGCCTATGTGTTTTACAATAAAGGTGATGTAATTATTTGAAAAGGAATTCTACTATTATAAGACTTAATTTTCTCTCTTTCAACCATAAAAATTATTTATTAAATAATTCATATCATTTTTTTAAAAATACGAAAGATAATAAATATTCTCGTATTAACAAAAATATGACTCCCCTTATGAGTAATTTACCATATCCTCGAATATTATGTTATCATATCAGCTCTTTGGCAAAGCCCTTCACCCCTCGACCGAGAAGGCAAGTTGAAGAGGGCAAGACAATAGAGGCTACTCTGCAAAGGGGAAGGCAATGAGAGTTTTAGGGAAGATAGAGGGCTGCAAAGAGAGGTTTTTTGGGGGAGATAAAGGGATATAGGAGGGTTTGGGTGGGTAATTAAGTATAGAGAGAGAGAGAGAGAGAGAGAGAGAGGGCTTTGGAAGAGACTATGATTGCTACCTACTACTATCTTTGTGATGTCGACGATAATACTAAGAGTTATATGTGTGTGATTAATGAGACAATGAACAATGAAGAGTGTCCCCACGCGTCGAGAGTCGAGGATTGTGGACGCTTGATAGAACATCAAACTTGTATTTTGCAAAGACAGAAGATTGTGAGATTGCAAAATCACAAAAATAGCATACACTAACTTTGGAGATGTTTTGCTAAAGAGTAGTCTCATCAACGGGACTCACTTCGAGATAGCAGGATCCTATGCTTCTTTGACAATTTCACAATTATTTATTTGCGATGCCAAATGTGTGATATTGTGTAACTTTAAGGATTTTTGTGTAATTTTAAGAATTGTTATATAATTTTAAGACTATTTGTATATATGATTTAGTTTAAAAATTGTAATCATCACAAAGAATTATTTGAGTAAGTAAGAGATAATATATATTTGTGTAAATAAACTATAACTTAATTGTGTAAGTTAGAATATATTTGTGTATCTTAAGAGCTAAGAACTAATTGTGCATATTAGTCTATTACATGTTAGGTGCTTGCAAATATAACATATTATGTAATTGTATAAATTAATAATATTTGTATAATTTTAAGAATATTTATATAACTTAAAGACATATATATATTATAATTATATATATATATATTAGTTCAGGATGAAAATTTGTCATTCTCACAATAATAATTGAGTAAAACGATATCTCTATTTATGTAAACTATAACTTAATTGTGTAAGTTGGAGTATATTTGTGTATGTCATATCCACTTTATCTTTGTTACAAAAAGAAAGAAATAGAGATTTATTACATGCTATTTTTCCTAATATTATGTCATCTCCTTTTGTCTCTTACAAACAAAAAATGGAAAAACAGAGATTTGCATGTCATTTGCCTTTAATATTTATATGTCGTCATCCGTTTATCTCTGTTACAAAAAAGAGAAATATAGACTTATAGGATCAGATCCCTCTAATATTGTATGACATCTCCCTTCTATCTTGTTGCAAAACAAATAGAAAGCAGTATTTACATATTAATGTATGTAAGTTATCTCTTATCACACAGAGCTATTACCAAAAGCTGAAAAGTACTGAAAGATATAGAGACTCTAGAGTATACAGAGTGATCATACATGTGAAAAATAAGCAAAAGATGTTCAACAGGAAAAGTAGTTAATAATCTTTGATAAAAGAAATTCCAAATATCAAAGATAATCATCGAACTTCTTAATATTAGGCATATTTGCTTGCATGTACTGCAACATAGACATGATATAAATCCAAACACGAGGTGGTAACGTTTGTCGTCCTGATCAATTCCATCGTAGGCAGCATCCAGCACTGTCTATTGTTATCGTAAGGATTGTCGTAGGCAACGCAACCAAGATAATCTCTCCTAAAATCTTCTCTCCTCTCTCTCTCTCTCTCTCTCTCTCTCTCTCTCCTCCTCTCTCTCTCTCTCTCTCTCTCCAGTGACGTAAGAATTTTATTTAATAAGATCATTTCAAATATTAAAGTCCATTGTAGATATTATTTGTAGTCTAGTAGAGTCACTGCATTTTTTAAAAAAAAAATTCCAATCAAAATTAACTTAACAAAAAATTTAAACTCTTTAATAGAGTTTTGAAAAACATGTAGATCCGCCTATTGCTTTGATGAACCCAGTCTACTCACAACAAATAATAAAAATAATTAAGAAAAAAAAACTAAGATGATTGGACCATTAAGTGTTCATGTTAGGAACTAGCCTTCTCTCTATATATAGTACGATATGGTATGTCTGTACTGCACCAATACGTGCGGCACGATGAATCATGGGACACAGGCGACCCTCTTTGTTCCTTATTTTTGTTGGACCAACATATATAATTCACATCAATTTTATTATAAGATATGTCTTATAAATAAATTTTCTTCCGATTCAATGACTTATAATTATAGTTAAATAGCGAGAAAGATCAAAATTTGGATGATGATTAGGACGTTGCCACGTCTTTAATAACGCAAGCCATGACGAGAAAATTAACCGTATGATTACATTTGTAATCAGGGTAAAAAGTAACCCAAATGTCACAAATTACAGAGATACTTATCATCCAGCTGGCCTGATAAATAAGCTGAGATTGACGTTTGGGAACAATCCTATTGGGGGCCAAGATGGTGGGTGACATCATGGAGATACAATGGTAAGCGATGACCAACAACTGATCATAATCTCTATTTGACTGATCAAAAGAATTTTTGGGCTGGCAAATGGAATTTTTTGTATTGACAAATAATTTTTTCACTGACAAATAAATTAATTTTTTATTGATAAATAGAATTTTTAAACTGAAAAATAATATTTTTAATTGACAATAACTTATTTCCATTGAAAATAAATCAATTTTTGACTAACAAATATCACCAATAAACTGACAAATTGCTTCTTTTGGAAAATAAATAGTTCATTTTGATTGACAAATAACAATTTTGGACTTTGATCGATTGTCTCTAGCCACCACCGCCTCTGTCGATTGCCACCACATTAAGATTCGCATTTCTTGAAACTATTTTATACTTTAGTTTTTTTTACTGATTTTTCACATGCTCTTATAAGATTTTATTTCCTCATACGTTGGAAACATTCCCTATTTGTCTGAAAATTATTTTTGCAATACCATAGAAAAAAAATCTTTCAAATTAAAACTATTTTCCACCTACGTGTTCTTACTCTCAGAAATACAAGCGTTTGGTTTCGCTTTGTAGGTTTTCCTAAAACATTACACACATATATGGTGTTACTTTGCAAATACTTGTGTTTATATTTTTATATTTTTGAATTCTCTATTCTCCGAAGATTTGGAAAACATAAACTCCCAAAATTTTCTATTTGTTTTCTCCTTTAGAAGCTTGAACGTGCGTTTTCACTCACATTCAACAGTCTCCTCTTCATCTGGGAGTGGGTTATCGATCGATCGCCATTAGCGAAGTTTGAAAGTTTAGGCCGAGAATTGAGGAGTATGGTAAAGAAGATGTGCATAATAAAGTTTAGAATAGCATGATATGTCCAAGAGAACTAAAGAAATTAGAAATATTATCTAGCTAATTGACGTAAGAGCAAGTAAATTGGATCAACAAGTTAGCACCCAATGATCTAACGCATATAACACACAAGCAAGATGGGGTTGGGGGGGGTGCGCCGTGGTAATTGTTATAACTATGTTTTCTAAAAACATTTTCCAATAAGTAATATACTTGTTCCACTTTTGGGATTGTTTCATCTCTATAATTGTATGCAGTATGTATCAAGTATTTTTCCTTCTTCTTTTTTTTGCAAATAAAGTGACGACGTCAATTAAGAGTCCATTTAAGTCCAAGAGGTACACAAGTGTGCAAGTGCACATTACAATTGGACAACTCAACAAGTTCAAAAAGAATTAAAGATTTAAACTGTATCCTAGCTTTATGGGCCAAAAACGGTCAACCATCACCGTTGTTAAGTAAAGTCCTACCTCGCCGACAAGGCCCTCGATGGGCCAACATTGGCCCATAAGCATGCGCCCGTTCAGGGCGGCGACCAACAGCCGTGAGCGCGCGAGGAAGAGGAATTGAGATCCTCTGATCCATAATTAATTCTATACTATTTTTTTACATCACAATTCTTTAAAAAAATATTGAAAATTTTAAAAAATATAAAATATTTTTAACTTTATAAAACAGAGTTAATTTTATTAAAACTCCATTGAGAATAAGCAAAATCCAAACTCCCCTGGCACAGCTTGCAAGCAATTCCTAAGATCTCGGCATCCCTTCTGCGGGTGATGCCCTCGATCCTGCCCCTTAAAAGTGATGGAAGTCTACAATTAGGACAATGCCCAACACTGGTCACATGCATGCTTACAGATAAAGAGAGATCCCGAGGGAGAGGAGGAGATGTACTCGATCGAGAAGATGGCGCCAGTAGAGTCGCATGCAGCTTCCGTCGTCCTCAGGCACTCATCGATAAGAGGGGTAGCCCAGGCCGTGTGGGGGACTGGACTCTCCAGGGGTTGGTCGACCTCATCAAGCTCCTCCCCACCGGGACCGTCTTCCTCTTCCTGTACTCCTCAACCCATTTCTCACCAACTACGGCCACTGCGACGCCCTCAACAAGACCCTAAAATTCCTGCGGCTTCTCCTGCTGGTTCCCCAGCTTCACCGACTGCAGGTACTCCGGCGCCGACGGCAAGGTTTATTACGGTATATATCGTCACCGCGCACGGGATTGCTGCCCTTCTGGGACCCCAACTCCGCGTCCATGGACTTCTCCGAGTACATGCTCCGTTTTCGGGGACTTCGTGCACCCGGCGCTCTCGCTTGTGGTGTTCGTCGTTGTCAGCCTCTTCGACTCCTACACCGTCTCATGCTACTACCCCGCGTTCGAGTCGAACCGGCCAGAAGACCCTGCTCATGCTCATGATGGTGCTGCCCACGGTGATCGGCGCCGTCACCAGCACCGCGTTCGTGCTGTTTCCCCGGCACCCACCACGGCATTGTACCCTGTCACGGCGAGCACGACCTCTCCGCCTCCGCCTCCGTCCAAGACCGCCTTGATATCGGCCGTGCATTGCTCTTCCCTCCCCATTTTTCTGTTGGTGCTGCATGCCATGTACCTTTCTTTAATTTGTTTGACAGTTTTAGTTTCATGAAGAAGAATATGTTCGTTCCACATGCCTCGCCTTTGTGTTGTTACTATATATAGCTTCCCGGTGGATAAATTATTAAAGTTAAAAGCATAATTGATACAGCCAACGTTTAAGTGTTTACTAACCCAAAAGATAATGCTAACGTACTTGGCAACTAACCTGCATGTCTGATCAGTACTGTACTGTATCAATAAGTTGAACGGCTACTATTTTTAATTGTTCCATTGACGATGGAGTACTAGAAGAGATGTCCTCCCTGGTCTGGTCAGAAAGAGAAAAAAAAAGAGAGAGAGAAAGAGAGAGAGAGAAATATGTCCACCTTGACCCGTTCTTTTTTATTGAGCAAGGATCACACTCCGGGAACCGTACAGGCGAATCATCTTCTCTTGTCTTAAACGAAGAAGAAATTTTTCTAAAGTTGTTTGGAACTAATGTCCCAGTACTACATCTGTCCTTCGACTTCATTGTCCGAACTCCAATTATTGTGTTTAAACGGATTTTGGCACCTAAACCAGCTGGCCAAATAAACTCTAATCTGCTTCTCTAATTAAACCTACGTTATTTTTAATCTAATTGCCAGACGGACATTGATCATGTACAGTGCAAAAGAACAATAAGTACGGGTAGGTCATGCAAGTACATATATATTACAAGGTGGCGGTGTGTCTCAAATTCTCTGGAAAAGCCAACAGTCGTTGTATGATCATGCTTCAAGGGATGTTTTTCAGATCATGGCCTCTAGAAGACGTGTAGCCTTGCTGGGAATACCCTGTTGTTGCGGCCGGGACGAAATGGGTTTTTTTTTTTTTTTTTTTTTGTAACGAAGAAATCTCGCTCGTGTAATTTTGTGGGTTTAAGAATTGTGTTCGTGAACTCTAAGATCAAGATTTTGCAGCTCCTACTTTTCGTATATCCGTATTGCCTTTACCTCACTTGATCGGAAAAATCCGAATTTACACATCTCGAGGATTGCATGTAAATCAGATAAACCTCCCCCCCCCCCCCCGAAATTGAATTTGAGACCTCTTACTTTTAAGCAAGAATTCTAACCGATCGATCCAACCGGGGTCCTCAAATGGACCTATATATGAGAGAGAGGATGTAAAGTAACAGCTGGCCAATGTAAAATGCAGCTGATGTCATCTATATATCTCGTGCCTTGCGGCTCTTGGAAATTAATCTGTAAGCAATATGTATGTTGCTGGTGAGATGTGGAGCAAGCTTGGGACATGGCGTGAAAGACTTGTCGTAAGTGTCAATTTGTGCTCCTAATTAAAAATTATCAGTTAGTCTAGATGCATGGAACAAATCATAAGTTTGTCGTATTTCTTGTTCGTGGGAATTAAGAAGAGCTCTGGTGATCGCCAGCTGTTTATCTAGTGACCGCTTCTTGTTAAATGTATAGGAAGCAATGTTAGGAGGGCCATGGATTTTTCCTTGAACTGATCAGTTTGGAGAGTGGAAAATATTGAAAACGCTAAGGGTTAAATATATATATATAATTAAACAAGTGGAAGCTCTGGAGTACTTGTCGCTTCAGAATGTTGGCTTCGAGTTAGGGATTGAAACAAATCATTGCTAACAATTCTCCACTTCTTTGCGAGATAGTATTATTGCTGACGTTCCTGATGATGTTGAGATTGGATAGTATATGAGAAATACTATTTAATAACTAGAGTCCAACGTGTATCAAATTAAGGTGTCCAGGCTTTGAATCGGTTGACGCGGATGTAGTCTATAAATTGTACAACGTCATGGGAACACCTTCGACTCAGAGGGAGAAGGCATTTACTTCTAAGTAATTTGTTTTGACTCAAAAAGCTTTGGAGTATTGTATTGATCGAAATGCTTATTAATGAAATAGCATTCTTGCATTTGAAATGTAAGAGTGATGGTCGTTGATCCACTTACGATAGATCAATATACCATAATACATCATTTTGTGAAACCAATTTAAATATTTATAATTAAGATCAACTTAAAATTTTGAGTCCAATCTAAATTTTTTTGAACCCACTTATATTTCAAATGTAAGAGTACCGTTACCCTAAACATTTCTCTATTGTATTTGCGAGGAACAACATTCTAAAGTGTTTTGCATAGAGTAATGACTTAGAAGAGTATTCCCAGCATATATATATGTATACTTTGACAAACATCGATGCACTAGATGTGTTTCTGGTTTAGATGTTTGAAGAGTATATAGTAATGAACTTCGACAAATTAACCTTGATGGTTGTCAATATGGGTTTTTACTTCTCTTCTCTGAATATTAGCTCTGTGAACGTATTAAACATATCGATCAGAATCGTGCACATATAATTGAAATTTTCTTGCAATATACCAACTCATGAAAACTTACTGGCGAGAGTTTACACTGGAACAATTAGAATATAGGTAGCATAGGCACAATTGGCACTTTGGCACCATCAACACCTAGCAACACATGCCTACGTGCGGGTGTTATTCGTGGATATAAATAGATCAAGTCAGAATCTATAAAGGCGGGTATACGTACTGGCCACTCAAAAACCCTAATTCAACTCTTCTTGACGATAAGTAAAACAAAGAACCGATGAGGGTTTTCGATACTGGAGTGTACATGGAGGCGTCTTCAAATTTTGTAATGTTAAAGAAATTGATGCAATCTGCAGGCCTAGAACCTGGTAGGAACATCTCCGGAAAGTATCTCTATGGCTACATGTTAGAACCGTACGTAATATTGCTACCCACTATTCTCCTGTGCTTGAGTGCTTCCACATTAACGCATAGCTTCGCACGTTTCCGGCACCGTTGAAGGAACCAAATACCCTGGTCTCTCTCTCTCTCTCTCTCTCTCTCTCTCTCTCTCGTCTACTCTCATCTCTCTCTCTCTCTCTCTCTCTCTCTCTCTCTCTCTCCTCTCTCTCTCTCTCTCTCTCCTCGACATATTAGAGTCATCAAGTGTCAAAATAATCTGCATCTTCTCTCCTCATGATTATAGATTTTAGGATTCGATGAATCAATATTAACATATATGATCCAAATTATCTTTTCAATCAAATACTTTATATTCCTTATTATCTGTTTAATCACGGATCAAACACTAAATTAAGATTTTAATTTCGGTCTGATTTTTCACAACTACTTTCGAATTAAATAACAATAACGATATGACAAAAAAGATTGTAGTAATATGGCACCATAATATTTTCTCTAATAGAATAATATATATATATATGTGTGTAAAAAGGTTTCTTTGAAGGAATCGTAAAATTGAACAAAATAAAACATAAAGATACAATAGATGTCCACTCAACTCACCGTCTTAAATTTTTGGTGTGCTCATGCTAGCTTTGTCTCATTTTCTTCAAGTTTTCTCCTTTTTCTGGTCAATTTTGGGGTTAATTGTTTGCTGTTCTATGGCTTCTCCTCCGTAATTCGATGGCTGGCTGATCTAAGAGCACTCAAATATAATCATCAGCTGATTCCCACTCCTGCCGTCCCTTAATTGAATCATCACTACAGAATGAAGGATATGTAGACGGCTGAAAGCTGTCTACGAAACTCTAAAGAACCGTCTATAATTGTTTTGTAGACGGCTACACAGCCGTCTAGAGAGCCGTCAACGAAAATTCCGTCACAGAACATACGTAGACGGTTTTCTAGAAGCCGTCTACTAAAGCTCTGTATGTAGACGGCTTCAGCCGTCTACGAAGATAGCTAGACGGCTACAATAAGTCGTTAACAAAACTTAAGTAGACGATTTGTTTTACCGTCTACAACGTTATTAAGCCGTCTATAAATATTTATATAGACGGTTTATAAGTCGTCTATATAAACTTATGTAGACGGTTTTTAAGCCGTCTACATAAACTTATGTAGACGGTTAATAAAACGCAAATAAATTTTTGTAGACGGCTTAAGCCGTCTACACATTTCAATTTTTTTATTTTTTATTTTTTTTATTGTTTTTCCCTGTTAGTACAGAAATAAAACATTCATATACATAATCATTACTACCATGAACACACAAATTATTTAAAACACACCATATACATACATTATTATACCATACACACACAATTATCTAAAAACACATCATAAACATATTCAAAAGAAATACAATATCTCACCACTATAATAATCTAATCATCATCATCATCATAATCATCAGCAGACTCGTCACTCTCCTCACACTCAAGCTCACGCCCAGACGAGACGGCTGTGATGGCTGAGCAGCATATTGCTGCATGAAGGCTCGCATCTCTGACATCTGACTGCGCAAGTCTTGTAACTCCTGGCGATCCCTGCTCCTCTCTGCACACAAGTCCTGTAACTCCTGGCGATCCCTGCTCCTCTCTGCACACAGCTCCTCCACCTTTTTGTTTTGATCCTGCAACTGCTGCTGCAACTGCTGCACCTGAGTGTGGTAGCCGCCTGAGGAGCTCGATCCCTCTCCCCTCCCGTACCAAGTGCGGAGCGTCTCAGCCTTACCCGCACAACGAACACGGCCAGGCCTGTCTCGTCCCATGACAGCTATGAAGGCATCCTCGGCTAGAACAGGAGCGGCATCATCACTCTGGAGGGAAGGAGTCGTCATCTGTGTCATCTTCTCCTACAATTAAAATATATTTCATTAACAAAAAAGAGAAATTATAAACTAATTTATTAAAAATAATTTATCTAAGACCGATACACTTACAAACGATCCTCTGCTTTTCGTCATCAACCCACCGCTGGGTACCGTCAGGGAGGTCTTTACATCTCCCCATCTTAAAAACCTCCATGCGATCGGGCTCACGCTGGTGAGTCTTCACCTGTAAAATTAATTGTATAATCATCAAGTACGAAAAAAATCAATAGAGATTATTAAATTACATTCAATAAAATAAAAAACTTACAAAATCATCTTTTAATTGATAAATACTGGTACGCCCCCGCCGATACGTCATATTTTGATGCGTACGATTCTGCTTGTTACGCTCGGCAATATCCTGTAAAGAAGAAGACAATTCATATATTTGAATATTTGATAAAATCTGAAATGAAAAATCATAAGTACATATGTAATTAAATCATATTATTTTACTTGCTCCTCCCTTGAATTCCATTTTTGACACATTGTCCGCCAATCAGATGGATCAACACCAGGTGGAACAGATGCAACAGCATCCTCAAAGGTCTTGCCCTTATAATGCTACAAAATAACAATTACAAAGTTAACAAAATACTCATTATCAACATAAAAACAAATAAATACTCTTAAAAAAATACTTACTTTCGACTTTAACATCCCACGCCAGCCTTTGTGCATGCTTGTCATGTGTTGTAACATCTCCTTATCCGTCTGAGGAGTCCGATCCCAACAAAACCACATCTACACATATATTACCAATCTAATTAGCATATCTCACAATACACAATATTCACTTTAATGTTAATCTATTTACCTCAGATCTCGAAATATTCCATTCTTTGTCTCTTCAGGCAGTTTTGAAAAATTGTCTGCCATATTGCAAGTAGTCTGATGATAATGCATATGATTCATAGATTCCAATATTGCAATTCGTCTGAAAATGTAATCCATTTCAGTCCGACCGAGACTTATCAAAATTTCTCCCTTTTCCCATCATCCACCATATGACATGATCTACATTCTATTTGCCATTTCCATCTCCTCAAATGCCATCTCCCTGCTCGCCTACCCCGTATCCACCATGATCTACATTCCATTTCTGTCCAGGCTCTAGCCTCCTCTCCGTGCCCTCTAGAGCCCCCGACGACCATTCCCTCGACCCCACATGGTGTCTCTATGTAAAAACATATACATAAAGAAAATGATTAGATTTTATGAAACTAAAGTAATATAAATTGTAATGCTACTGAATGTAAAAATATACCTGCTACAGAAGAAGATGCAGATGCAGCAGAAGACGCCCCCTGAGTGTAGGAACTACGGCTTGAGAAGGATGACCTGCAACAGAGTCTTCAGGTGAATGAGTTGGCACGTCATCCACAGTCCGTGCTCTCCGAACACGAGATCCACTGCGCGAACTCATATCTGAAAATATTGATATTAATAAGCAGCGTATATAATTTACAAAGAAAATTTGACGGCATCTCCCCTATATTAGGAGCATATCCACATGTGTACACACCTGTGGGAAAAAATTTCATACATTCACATCTTGAAAAATAAAGATATATAATGCAAAAAAGAGACATTTACATCCTGTAAAAAGAATTAAATGCATAAACACATTCACATTCTACAATATAACATATACATTACCATGACCAGAGTTACTATAAACATTAAAGATTCACATTCTATAATAGAAAAACATAACATAATTACAACTCCACTTAAATCTCCATATATTCACCAACTCTCACATTAATTCCTTCAGTTACATCAACATCAAATATTTCTCCATTGATAGGAACATCAACCAAATTTTCTTGATAAGCTTCAACATTTCATCCTCAGGCACTTCTTCCTGTTCTGCCATGTTATAATAGTCTCGGGGCTGTGCTCTTACAGGAATGATCCATCCTGTTCTTCTATTATCATCTACATAAAACACCTGCTCTACTTGTTGGGCAAGTGCAAATGACTCATTTGTCCCCAATTTTGATTGATGTTGAGACTGATGATACCATATTTGTCAACTTGGAATCCCCTGCCTTCACGATAAACATCCCACCAGTCACATTCAAACAATATAACACGTCTGTTATGGTCAAAACATATTTCCACAACATCCTTAAGATGTCCATAATAGCCATCACATTTATTATTAAGATCTGCAATCACAACAACACCACATAGTTGAGTCTGCTTTGTATAATCTGCAGTTCTTGTACGGAACCTAAATCCATTTACAATATAGCCTGAATGTGAATAAGCAATTCTTGATGGTGTTTGTGACAAAATTTGGATATCTTGAGTGCATCGAGAATCATTTGCATCTTTTAATTCTTGGACATAACTTTGAAACCATTTTCTGAAATCTTTCTCGATTCCTCTACAAGTTTCTAGCCTTCGTTTATGTTCAACCAAGAAAGGATCAATCTCCTCTATCTGTTTCAAAATATACGTGTGTGCCAACTGCACTTCTCTCAGATAACACACGATTCTCAACTTTACCCTTCAAAAAACGCCCTGGGTTAAAGATTGACAAGAAATCACCATCGTCACTGCGACTAGGAGCGCCATCCCAATTTCTTTCTGTACGATTAAACTTAGTGACTATATTGGGCAAGTACATAGAACATAACGAAATAGTCTCCTCAAGAAGATAGCCTTCCACAATTGAACCTTCCGGTCGTGCTTTATTGCGCACATAATCTTTCAACTTCTTCAAGTATCGTTCTATAGGATACATCCACCGGTTTGAATAGGACCAGCAATCTAGCTTCATAAGCCAATGTGACTATCAAATAGAATCATGATAGTGAAAAATGATGGCGGAAAATTTTGTTCTAACTTGCATAGTGTTACTGCTATATCAGCTTCTAACTTCAGCAAATGTTCAGGCCTCAAAACTTTAGAACATATATCTTTAAAGTACATACTCAACTCTGTGATTGGGTCAGTCACATCTGCATGAACAATGTTGCGAAGTGCTAAAGGCAGCAACACTTGCATATAATATGAGAGTCGTGACTCTTCAACCCTGTGAGCTTTCCACTTGTAAAGTCCACACACTTTGATAAATTAGATGAATACCCATCGGGGACTTTAATGTTCCTTAGAAAGTCACAAATCTGTAACCTTTGTGTTCTGTTCAATGAAAAAATCGCTGCAGGTGGTTTTCCTCCTTGATCTGTCGGCACATGCAGTTGCGGACGTATCCCCCAACTTCTAAGTCCATCCTCCGTGCCTTAACTGTGTCCTTACTGTAACCAGATCCAAGTAGATTTAAAGTACCCAAAAGATTGTCACAAACATTTTTTTCAATATGCATCACATCTAAATTATGACGGAGAAGCAGATTTTGCCAGTATGGTAACTCTAAAAAAAATACTTTGTTTTTTTCCATCCTTTCAGTTTATCAATGTCTTTCTTAAAAATCTTCCCAAACCTAGTAATAGGCACCCTCTGTTGTTGTTGCTCCCACACTTCACGACCATTCAAATTTTTTGGAGATTTCTCAAATTCGACTCTGCCATCAAATCTATCCTTATATGTGTGTTTCTTCCATCTGTGATGTACTGGCAAAAATCGACGGTGCCCAAGATAACAAAATTTTTGACAATTTTTAAGTCTTCTTGAATGTGTACTGTAGTTACATGTCGGACACGCATATGTTCCTTTAGTGCTCCACCCTGACAAATTAGCATATGCAGGGAAGTCATTGAGGGTCCAGAGGAGAGTAGCTCGCAGGGTGAAGTTCTGTTTTTTTGCTGCATCATATGTTTGCACACCATTATACCATAAATCCTTCAACTCATCTATCAATGGTTGTAAGTATACATCAATGTCATTTCCGGGCTCTTTAGGACCAGGAATGAGTAAAGACATCATGGTATATGTTTGCTTCATACACATCCACGGCGGTAAGTTGTAGACAACTATCACCACAGGCCATGTACTATACCTGCTACTCATGTTTGCAAATGGATTAAACCCATCACTTGCCAAACCGAGTCTGACATTGCGGGCTTCAACAGCAAAGTCTGGATAGACATTGTCAAAATGTGTCCATGCCTCAGAATCAGCAGGATGCCGCATCTCCCCATTTTCTTGCAACGTCCGACCATCCTTATGCCATGTCATCCACTTAGCTACCATAGAAGACATAACATTCTTTGCAATCTGTCTTTCAGAGGAAAATAACGCAAGATTTTCTTAGGTACTCGCTTGCGTGTAGAAGAATCATTTGTAGGTGCGATTCTTTCTTTATACCTCGGTGTATGACATTGCGGACACTCATCTTTATGTTCATTCTCCTTCCAAAACAATACACAATCATTCTCACATGTATCTATCTTCACATGGCTTAATCCCAAATTTCTAACTGCCTTCTTAGCTTCATACCATGATTCAGGGACATAGGCTCCTTCTGGTAATATTTCACGCAGAAGATCAAGGAACATGCCCATACAATTGCCTGTGACCTGATTCATTGTCTTAATGTGTAGCAGTTTTAAAAGAAATGTCAATCTACTCACTTTCTGGCAACCGGGATACAAAGGTGTTTCTGCATCATCTAATAGTTTATAAATTCCTTCGCCTTTGCATTTGGTTCATCTTCATCACACCGAGCAGCCATATCAGCATCTTGCAGCTCATGTAACATCTGAATTGTATTATCAGCAGTCATCTGTTGTTCTTCCTCATTAATCTCTCTGAGGATATGTCACCAACGGGTTCCTCTCCATGACACACCCAATTTGTATAATGAAGCCATATCCCGTCACATATCAAATGAGTTTTCACTTCATACCGAGTGAACTTCAATCCATTACAACATTTTTTACATGGACATTGTATCAACTGTCCGTTATCTCCATGCCTGAACTCCTCCTATCTTCATGAAAGCAAAGTCCAATAGTTCTTCAACTCCTTTCTCATACCTAGATCCAAACGATCCGTAACATTCATCCAACTCTTATCGACTCCAGCCATTTCAAAATAATCTAGAATTAAGAAGTAAAAAAAAATATCAGATATGAATCAAGTCACATCATATGTGTAAACTTATTTAAAACTATATGACATAATTATATATGAAGTATAATTTAGTAAAAATTTCGGCAGCATCTACCCTATACTAGAAGAAAATCCACATTTTCACAAAAGTCTATATTCATACATTCCTGCAAAGAAAGGGGGTACCTACATGAAATCTTGCCCATCTATGGATATTTGATCATCTGATGTTCTTTATTATATGTGTTTTGAGATTATCCTAAAATTTCGACAGCATCTCCCACACTTCTCCAATATACCACATTATTTACTAATTTTAACTATGCTCAAAAAATCACTTGCATAAATACAAGTGATAAAAAGAGCAGTTAAAATTAGCAGGTATTTGGAGAAGAGCGAGAAGATGCTGCCGAAATTTTAAGATAATCTCAAACACATATAATAAAGAACATCAGATGATCAATATCCACAGACTGTCCAACTTGGACAATTCAAGACTATATGCTCGATATATGCCATTACTATCAAAAGACAGTAAAAACATATATCATAACAAAAGTCTTGAACGGGCAAAAAAAAAAAAAAAGGTCCACTCATTCTTACATCCATATGTTTCATCCAATGCTTGCATCCTGCATTAAAATACATTCACACATCCTGCAAAAAAGATATTCACGCATCCACACATAATAAAAAAGTTGAGCCACCACCCAGACTCGCTGGATTAAATAAAGATGAGCCACCACCCAGGCTCGCTGGATCTTACCTGAACAAAGAGCCTCAAAAGATGAAAGCAACTACATATTGGAATAAGTCTCGTTCATTATATGCTATACAACTCTTTTCTGTAGAAGTCATCCCCCCCCCATCAGTTTCTACTTCTCTTCCTTCTTACTTGCTTCTTATCCCAGTGATTTAGCTCAGCTTTGAATTCCTTTTCTCCCTTGTTTTTTTTCGAACCTACAGTACTACCTCCTCCGCGGCCGTATGATCATAAGATCCCTTTGCTTGATGAAAACACCACTGTTTCTTTACCTTCTTACCGACATACTCCATTTCAGAAAAACATCATTGAACACAGATCAAAGACCTCTCTTCTTATTCTCATATTCAATCCATAGCCCTTCTCAGCTCCTGTTCTTTTGGTACAGAAAAGAGACGGATCTTGGAGAATGTGTATAGACTATAGATCTCTTAATCACATACCATTAAGGATAAATATCCCATTCCCCTAGTAGATGATTTACTGGATGAATTACATGGCTCCAAATATTTTCTCTAAACTGGATTTAAGATCTGGTTATCACCAAATTAGAATGGACCCCAGTGACATTCATAAGACAGCTTTCCGAACGCATGAGGGTCATTATGAATTCCTTGTCATGCCCTTCGAACTCTCCAATGCCCCTTCCACCTTCAGAATTTGATGAATGATATTTTTAAGTCCTGCCTCCGAAAATTGTCTTGGTTTTCTTTGATGATATCCTGGTTTACAGTGTGACTTGGGAGCTACATTTAGCTCATTTACAGCAGGTATTGCAAATTCTTCAGGATAATAACCTGTTTGTTAAGCTGTCTAAATCGTGCTGCTAATGCTTTGTCCAGAGATATGAGGAACCTTCTTGTTTTGCAATATCAGTTTTAATACCTAATTGGTTTTCTGATATTCAGTCAGCATCAATCTGACACTGTATTACAAGCCTTGGTTCAGATGGAATGTGGGGATTTGAATATGCAGAAATTTTCATATAAGCAGGCATTTATATTACAAGGGTCGCATTTACCTTCATAAAGCTCTTCCTTTCATCACTGACTTGTTGCAGGCACATCATGATTCCCCTAAGGGAGGCCACTTGGGCTATCATAAAACTTTACACAGATTGAAGAGCAGTTTTTATTGGCCGGGTCTCCATGCTTCATAAAGGAATATATCCGTAATTGTGATATTTGTCAGAGAATTAAGTCAGTTCAACAATCTCCTGCTGGTCTTCTTCAACCACTTCCAATTCCGGAACGTATATGGACACACATTAATATGGACTTTGTGGAAGGTCTTCCTAACTCTAACATGAAGAATTGCATTCTTGTTGTGGTTGATAGTTTGATAAAATGATATCAAACTGAACTGGGTAGAGGCTCAAACCGAACCGAACCGGTCGGTTCGATTTTTTTGTTTGAACCGAATTCTGATCAGCCCTATCTAGAAGGTCGGAAATTTCCCGCAAAAATGTTGCTTGCAGAAATGTCATATTGAGAATTGAAATTAGTTAGATGATTGCAGATATATACCCCTATAATGTGTCAATTTGTCAGCTCCACTTAACATTTTATTCTAATAAGAAAATGAAGTATTTCTGCAATGTGTCTGCCCTAATGTCTCAATTGTTAGACTTGCAGCAAGTGAAAACCTATACTATTTGTATTGCCTAATCTTGTGGTGTGCAAATCTTGTGGTGTGCAGTTCTCTCCCCATCTTTGATTGTGGCCACCATCATCCCCCTGCAATGTCAACAATCCCAACTACACCCACCCCCCACCCCCCATAAAAAAAAAAGGGGGGCCCACCTCCATGCCATATAATCGTCCCGTCTCACGATTCTGGAAAGGTCTCCTTTGCTTATTATTCAGTAAATAAAAGCTTTTTGCTGTCTCATTTTACTAGTTGTCTAAAGTATAAACAAACAAAAGGCAACTTGATGAGAAGATCACTGTTTCTAATTAAAAAACTACATGCTAATTTTTCTTCACGGCTATCAGGTAGATCTTATTATTATACATGATTTAATGCACAGTATAAAACCATTAACCCACTGAGATACTAAATCCTAGTATTAATGCCTAACAAGATAATTTATTTTTTTCCACAGAAGCACCTGCACTGCTTTGCTCATTACAATAAAAACACTTCCACTCCTGCTCATATCTCTTTCTCTCTTCTCCCTCTGTTCTTCTTATTAGTTCCTCTGTTAACGTAGATCTTCCATCACGGAGACCAGAGCCTGGGGAGGGCCTTCCAAGCTAGGCTTGGAGTGCCTCGATCAGGTACCGAGGCGAGCTCGTTCCACCGAAACCCCCCACCGGCCCCCCCCGGGCCCCCCTGCGCCGCGCCCCCCTCCTTCCCCTCGCCACCACTGCACCCCCCCACCCGCCCTCCCCCTCTCCGGGCCCCCTTGCGCCCCCCCCCCACCCGAAACCCCCGACCCCCCGGGTCCCCCCTGCGCCCCCCCCCCCCCCCCCGGGCACCCCCACCCGCGCCCCCTCCTCCTTCCCCTCGCCACCCCCCACGCCCTCCCCACCCATCCACCCACACCGGTGCCCCCCACCCCACCCGGGCACCCGTGCGCCACCGCCGCCCCCCCCCCCCCCGGCCCCTTGCGACTCGGATCGAAAGAGGTAGAGAAAGATAGAGGAGGGGATGAATACCCGTACTGCGACGGCGGTGTCCGCGGCAGACGGCGGCGGCGACGTCTCCGGCATGCTGGGCGAGGGCGACGTCTCCGGCGTGCTGGGCGAGGGCGGCGTCTCCAGCGGGGCGGGTCAAGGTGGAAGGGCGAGGGCGGGGCAAGGCGAAATGGGGCGGGGGAAGGGGACGAGGGCAATTAAATTAGAAGAGATACGTAGACGGCCACAAAAGTTGTTTACGTATAAAGATACGTAGACGGCTTTGTAAGTCGTCTATATACCCTGTGTATATAGACGGCTTTAAGTCGTCTACAAAACAGAGTTCATAGACCACTAAAATAAGCAGTCTACGTATAAAGATATGTAGACGGCTTTTCTTTAGCCGTCTATATACCCTCTGTATGTACACGGTTTCTGAAGCCTCTATGTAATATATGTAGACGACTTAGTAAAGCCGTCTATATATCCCATATTCATAGACGGTTTTTTTTTTAGCCGTCTACAATATTGTTTTTGTAGACGGCCACGATTTTTAGCCGTCTGCATATCCTCCATTTCCTGTAGTGCATGCTGACATACCAAGTAGCATGCATGGTATATTCTATGTTCTCGCCAGGATGGTTCAAGTTATACTGTCTACGGCAGAAAGGGAGTACAGCCGCTTAATTAGGACTCCATAGTGTGATCCTCCGATTGCATCATCATCATCATCTTCATTGTGTTGTCGTCGTCTTATCTTCTTATTTGAGGTCATTATATGATTTGTTTGCGCCAAAATTTCCATCTGGTCCTATATTCTTATTTAAATTAAAAAAATTTAAGTCCTTCATAATAACATGTCATATTATTTCATTAGACCTTTTCCTAACTCTTTTATTCGCATCCACTAAAATTGGTCACATCTTTTAATCGGCTCTGAATTAGAGTGATAGTACACGGTTCAAATCACATGAGTCTATTTTTTCTTATTTTTTTATCAATTGGAGCTATCCTCAAATCCTCACGGAAGCGTTCATTCTTAATCTTATTTTTCTTAATCTTACTACATATCCAGCATTCTCATCTCAACTACACATATTTTTTAATATGTTTCTTTCACACTGGTCCAACATTGTCCACACCCCTAGTCGTTCTATAAAGCTTCCCTTTAAGTTTCAACGGGTATATGATCGCAAGGAGTCCTGATGCACTTCTCCATTTTAACTAGTCTATCTTAGTCTTATATATCACATCGTCATAAATCTCATCATTCTCTTGGCTGATAGACCATAAGTATCTAAAGTTATTATACTCTTAGGAATGTATTGTCCATCAATTGATCTAGATCTTCTGGTAACACCCATTTATTACTATAATTACAATGTATAAACTTTGACTTGCTCCTACTGATTTAAAACCTTTAGACTCCAAGACATACCTCCAACTTTCTAACTAACATTTAAGCAATCAATACTCTCGTCAATTAAGACAAATTATCTGCAAATAACATGCAGCAAGAGATATCATCAAATGATTGCTTTGTTACTTCATTTATAACCAGAGCAATGAGATACAGACTTTGAACAGAACCTTCATGCAAACCTATACTGATCTAAAATTCACAACTCTCTCAGCAATAGTTCTTACACTAGTAGTCGCATCTTAGTACATATCATGAATCAAGTCAATGTATCATTGAGAGACTATCTCTTTGTTAATGTCCATCAAATCAAATCTCTCAATATCATATGCCTTTTCCAAATCAATAAATATCATATATAAATCTCTTCTTATCTCTCTATACATTTTCATTATTGTCGTAATAAGAAAATAGCTTTTGTAGTAAATCTACTCATCATAAAACTAAATTGATTTTCCCATACAGTAGTCATAGATCAAATTCTATTCAATTCTCTTTTTCCAAAGTTTCATAGTACGCTACAACCTAACGCAACCCCCCTCCTTTTCATCGGGGCTAGGCTAGCTATGGTGGAGTTGATCCTCCAATTAGCTCTGTTAATGGCTCAGATCCACCAAGGAATCAAGGATCCAACCCGAATCTAATTAAACAAGATCTGGATCTGACTCGGAATCAAAGTTAGAGTACATCCTGATCAATATCCAATTTTTGTCATCTTAGTCGCCTCTCCCAAGAGCTCGACCTCAATCTCAATGTCACCAGCACCGCCTCCTCATCCTCCCACACCACCACCTTCACCCCTCCTCTGCTCCAATGCCTGCAATAGCTTCAACCTCCCCTTCGATCCTCGCTTGTCCTTCTCCACCACCACCAGCCCAACCCACCTCCTCCCCTCCCTCCTCACCGCGTGCCCTCACAACAGTCAACCCTTCGCACTATACCGCCGCCCTCTCCCCTGACGGCAGCTCCCTCCACCACCCCTCAAGCTCCTCACCTGCTCGACTCCAGTCACCTTGCCTGCATCTTCCACCTCCGCCTCACATCCACTACTCTCCACCCTGGACTTCACCCTCAAGGTTGTCGACCTCGACACCCTTGCCCCCGACAAGAATGCTAGCAAGTGCCTCTCCAACGTACGCACCGAGGCCCAAGTCATTGAGGACCTCGACCACTGCTTCCTCCCCACACTGTAGGCCTAGCTAGATGCCCCGCCCTAATACAATTGCTTCCTCCTCAACTACTGCCCCGGTGGTGACCTCCACATGCTCCTCCACCACCAGCCGCCTCTTGTTCGAGGCCACGTGGTTTGTCACCATGGAGGTGCTACGCACCCAAGAGTACTTCCACACTGTCAGGTTCATCTACCATGACCTCAAGCCCGAGAATGTGCTCCATTGTGCTGACAGCCACACCATTCTCTTGGGCTTCAACCTCTGTCTCCCTTCTGAAGTCGTTCCCACTATCCACCTCCGCTCGCAGGACACCAACAAACTTATGGCAGAAGACAACAAAGGCACTACTATGTTAGACACCACGAAGACACTGTCGCAGATATGCTATTGGAGTTTGTGGCGGAGCCAGAGGCGGTATGCTCGACGAAATGTGTAGGCACCCACAAGTACCTAGTGCTGGAGGTTGCCTCCAACGAGTGCCACGGTGCCGCTGTTGACTAGTGGGCTTCCAACATCTTCCACTAAGAGCCCATGTACGGGTAGCATCGTCGTCGACTATAGTGGGCCTTCAGCATCTTCCCCTCGAGGTTGCACGGTCTGTGGCCGCGGAGGTGTCGCTTGCCCTCTGAAAACCCCCCTTCCTCATCTGCCCCCATGACCGCGGCAGCCCCCGTCACTACAATCGTCCTGTCAGGGCCTCCCCTCCTAATCCCGAAGGTTGAGGTCGTTTGTGCGCTCTTTTTCGCGGCAGATTTTTGCCTTCTGGTGTTGCTACTGCCACTGATCTGAAGGTGACAGCCTACCTGTGAAAAACAAAGCTCTCTCTCTCTAGATCGATTTTCGGCGCCCCAAAACAGTGTCGCGAAATAGACAATTTTGGGGCAGGAAGAAGCGCCTTGAAACCAAACAAATAGTCATTTTCGGATTAAAAGGTGTGACCTGAATCCGAATTTCATTTCCAGATCCAGGTTGGATTTTCGAATCTGGGCAATCCACTGGCATCCCTACCTCTAATTGCATGTACCTACATAATTAATATTGTTCAACAGTAGTACTAGCTCTTACGTAAGGTAGAATGGTTCAACTGTCTAGGGCAGAGGCACAAGCAGCTGCATGCTTGTAATTAAAGAGCGCAGCAATGGATCTTTCAATTGCTCCTACGTACATAAATGCTCAATCAGTAGGAACTCTTACATAAAGAAGAAAAATAATGGTCCTTCATATCCGAACACACTTATTAAATCTGCGTATATATATCGTTAAGTTTGCATTAAAATAATTCAAGCCACATTGGTGGACAGAGGAACACTCACGATTCCTGTTCAACCTATATTATGAGGGCCTGTTCCGTAGCCTAACCCCATGTGGATCATCAACCTGCATTTCCTGACCTAATAATTAACTGCACTAATCTACTATATATTAGTCCTTTTGCATGCGGCTTAATTACCTCTAAATTAAGTTAAACTGTTTAGCTTTCACCTAACCTGACCAAACAAACATATATAATTTATACCTGAATTACCATCGATTAGTTTAGTTTACATGCAACGTGATGTTCTATTGAATATGATCTCGAAATTGATCGATGAAGTTGATATGAGAAATTCAGCCCCGAATTGCGTCATGTGTGAGATCAGTACTGATCGATCGATCCATTGTGTTTCAAAGTAAAATGGGTCTAACATCACTCGAACTTTTAAAGTTGGTCCATGCGCGTTTGGCTAACTCTATCGCCTATACTTAAACATACCTCTGAGACATGTTCTCCATAAGTACTGCAATAAGCTGCATACGTTTCGCTCCACACTTTTAATACATTGGAGAGTTGGAATTGCTCATGCATGGTTCTAAGTCAAGATTAATCAACACCTCAACATAAATCTGTATATATATATATATAATGAGGCATGTTGGAACCGTCGTACCCCAGCCGCTGCCGTTGGATCACCATCCACGGTAGCGCTGCCGCCCAATTTTTTTTTTGTTTGTTTTTTTTTTTTTTTTGCCGCTGCTGGATCACAATCCAGTAGCTGCGCTGGAGTGCGGCGGGGCCGCACCGTCGCATATATATATATATATATATATATAATATATATATATATATATATATCATGGTCTTGTAAGGTGAATCGGATCGACTCGATTCGGCCGAATTGGATCGGATCAGGAGAATTCGATGCATAATTCAGTTGATCCGATCCGATTCGCATGGGTACATACATACATACATACATTTTTCTTCCCTTTCTTTTTCGTACTTTTTTCAGTATGAGAGTGGCTCTCTTAAAAAAGTCACATGTACGTTTGACTTTGTTTAACGAACTTTAGATTTTTAATGTTCCATATGATTTATTGAATTATCAATTTTTAGATAAGTCAAATTATGAGAGATTAGAAAATTAACATTTCGATAAAATTACCGAAATCGTGATTTTCTTTTTCGATGGAAGATTTGACTTTTTATTGATAAAAAAATATGATTTTTTTTGATATTTTTATTAGATTCAAATGGGAGGTACTTCTTTGTTTACAAGTAATATCTTAAGTAAATGAAACTATAAACACTAACATTTACTTAAATGATATTCAGATAAATAAGTGTATATTATATATATATATATATATTATAGATGTTATATTAAATATATATATATAATAATCATATGCGAATCGGATCAATTCGGTCTGATTCCATGCGAATCGGATCGCATCAAGATGAACTTGTTTCGATCCGAATTGCCGCTCCAACAAACTATGATACATACATACATATAATATATACATATTAAATGGCAGGACAATCAACTACAAATAAGTTGAGGATATAACAGCGCGCATCCGCAATTCCCCGTTGAGAACTATAAGTTATGTTTGGGAACATTAGAGGCAACTGTTATCATAGTTGGTAAAAGCTCAGGAGCAAATTCCTCAAGTCGAACAGTTCTTTTCCTAGGCATTAATTTAGATATATATAAAAGGCGCCTCCTGGCTCCCCTGCGGCCAACAATGTATACTTACGGCCGCTTCGGTCTATGCAGAGTTGAAGAGGAAAGAAATGTCTACACAGGTTCAGGTTCCTCTCTCTTTCATCGCGGGCGCGGCTGTTGACCATCCCAATCATACACTTCTTCCACTTGTTCTTCGTTAACACCCTGTTGGGTGGCTAAGTTAGCCATATATCTCAAGGCACCCCCTTCTTCCACACCCAACTACTCCTGCCTCTTGCCCGCCCGCCCCTCTGGCGCTTTCATGGCAGATGCAATAGTGGGAATCCCCCACGGCCCTCACTACGAAGTGATGGAACTAGAGAGGAGCCCTCCGAGAGGGGTCAACTCCAGGCCTCCCACACCACCCCCGGCGCCGAGGCAGACCACGGCGATGGACAAGACCCTGTCGACCGTGACTAACCTGTCGAAGCTCCTTCCCACCGGCACCGTCCTCGCCTTCCAATCCCTCTCGCCTTCCTTCTCCAACCGTGGCTCCTGCCACACCTCCAACGTCTACCTCACCGCTGTACTTATCGGCATCTGCTCCCTCTCCTGCATCTTCTTCTCCTTCACCGACAGCGTCGTCGGCCTCGATGGCAAGCTTTACCATGGCATCGCCACCTGGAGGGGGTTCTACATCTTCAACTACGACGGGTCAGATGAGGAGCAGGACAAGGTGCTCAAGGACATGTCGAGGATGCGAATTCGGCCGGTGGACTTCGTCCACGCCTTCTTCTCGGTGCTGGTGTTCCTGACGGTGACCTTGAGCGACGCCAGCGTCCAGTCGTGCTTCTTCTCAGACGCCGGGGCGAACGCCAAGGAGCTGCTCATCAACCTGCCGCTGGGGGTCGGGTTCCTGTCGACCATGGTGTTCATGATTTTTCCGACTTATCGCAGGGGGATCGGGTATTCGGACTTGACCCCTAGGGTTACACCAACAGCTGATGGGACCAGTCCCAGTACAACAACATAATTATTTTCCACATCTTCCAACTTAATTTTGTCCTCCCATTTCTCATTTTGCTTTAGTATATTCTTCGTGGTAGTAAAGTTCACGTAGAAAGACGGGAACCATAAATAGATAACGGATACCGCCCAGAAACAAGCTCTGCAAGCTAGATATATATCGATCGATCTCCCATCATGCATGTAATTTGTAGTTTAGATTATTTCTGAGTGTGTGCTTCAAGCAGTTGCTGTACGTATGCCTCCTCGGGAGGAGGGAGGAGGTCGGAGGTCGCAGATCATGAACAGCGTGGGATCGCCATAACGCACGCTTGGTTGACTCAATCAGTTTCCTTGAAGCCGAAATCTGATCTCTTCGGGAGAGTTTGCACGCCAAAACTCCAGTCTCCAGAGACCACACGATGATCAAGTCCTTGTCGTGCTACTGTTCTATCGATCACTTCGCCTATATATAGTTATACGCCAGTACTACTACAGTAATCTACTTCGCTCAAATTAAACTAATAGTTTGAATACCAAGTTGTTTGGAGGGCCTCCAAGTTCCATTGCGGTTATCGGAGTTCGGATGGCATTCTTCAGTTAAAGTGAAACAGAATCCTTTGTTGTGTGTATGTGTGTGTGTTTTTTTTCTTCTGTGAGGTCAGCCTGACTTCATCTTATATAAAGACTTCAAGTAGACGAAGAGACGGGGAAGACGAAGTGCAGGGATCGATCTTAATTACGATGTGGGTGAATATGCGTGCCGTGAGCTTATAACGCATCCACGCTTCATGTTGGAAGGGAGTGAGCAATTGAATGGATGGTCCATTAAAGTGAAAAAGGCCCGGTTGGTTGTAAATTAATGAAAGGGAAACCAAAGTCTTGTCGTTGAAAGTTTAATGCTATGTATCACATTCAATAGGGCGGTGAATTAGGTGTCAACATCGTTTCCCTATCCTGAAGACAGATACAAACAAATATGCAGAAGTGAAGGGAGATAGAAGAAAATTACCACATCACAGATAAGATATAGGATTTTTAAAGAGTTTTGGAAACACCAATATTGTGGTGCTCCTATGTCCTCTCCCCAAGTGAAACTTGAGCCCACCTACTAACTCGATCGTAAAAGATCACACACACACATACTCAATACGTACCATACAACTCAACACGCATATATTTCTGGAGGTCATTACACACAGCACCTCACACACACAAGATCTCTTAATGCTACAATGCACACCACACCCAAGAGATGGGTACTCACACAATCATTTAATCAACAAGAGTGTGGTGGCCGTTTCCTGCCACCTAAGCCCAAAACGTCAAAGCCCATCAAGTGCCTTCTCTACGACGTGACCTTCCCACAAGGTCTCACGTTTTCCGAGAGGATCGGATGGAGAAGGGGCCCACTCGCCAGCTGTCCCTAGCGAAGTGCTACCGAGCTCATCAGCAGGCGCCTTCCGAACAGCTGCAGAAGGCCTTCCGAACAGGAACAGTAAACTTGCTGCGCGGGACGGCCCCCAACATCACGAACAGCGGGTTCGCTCCCCCATGTGGGTCACCTGCTCGGAGAGCATCCCCAAAAGGGCACCGCGCAGGCTCTCTGGCTTCCAGAACGGTTGTAACCGTCCCAGGCCACGTTCTCCACCATCAAGGGGCGTGAACTGCCTGGCAGCCTAACGGGCACCGGAGTCATAACTCCTCCCGTTATGCGCGTGCGTCAAGGCGCCTCTTCAGGCACGATCTGCCTAACGTTACGCACGTTGGCCTCTACGCCAGCGCCTATAAAGACACAGGCACAGTACCATGCAAGGGGACGTTCTCTTCTTCACGCGAACACATTCTCGTCTCTCCGAAACCCCCTGCCTTTCAAGCTCCTCACTGACTTAGGCATCGGAGGGTTTCCCCGGTCTTCACCGGGCCTCCTGATCCTCTTCTGGTTTTGCAGGTCTTCGTCCTCACCAGCAATCGTCTTCCCTCTCTCATTCCAGTGGAGGCCCGTTTGGCTCAGGCCCAAACAGGATCATACCACCACATTTGGCGCCGTCTGTGGGAATCGACGCTGCCATGGCTCGAGGACGATCTTCATACCAGAACATAGGAAGCAGGGCGACGCGGGTCTCGCCAGTCACGAGGGGACTCCCGTCGCCGATCCCCTCCTGGTGACGACGCCGTCGCCACTGCCGGCGCAAACCACGACGTCCCAGCACCGCCGGCTGTTGCGCCTGCAACTGCCCTCGAAGTAGCGGAGCTTCGAGGACAAATGCAGCAGTTGACGGGCGTCTGCCTCGCCCTGCAGGCCCAGTTGGCGGGGGCAGCGGCCCCGGCGGTTTCCCTGCCGCGTGAGCGGCAGGCGGAATCGTCACATCGACGCTCCCGCGTCCCCCTGGCGCCACAGGAGCAGCAGGCGGAGTCGCCGCGCCGGTCTCGCCGGGCCCCGTCGGAGGAGCGGGCTCCAGAGCGCCGTGGGCGTTCGCCCCGACGCTCTATCATCTCCCCCCGTCCGCCGCGATCGGTCGTAGGAGGCAACTCCCACACCTCTGGACGAGGGGGCCCCGCCAACTCGAGCAGGAGCTCGCCAGGCGCCTGAGGCGTGTGGTCGACCTCGAGCGCCGCATGGACGCGATGGTTCAGCGTGCGGAGGGGAAGGCTCCGGCGGAAGACGACCTGGACTTCCGTTCTCCTTTCAGCAGGGAGATCCTGGAGGCCCAAGTCTCTTCCAAACTTCCTCTGCCCACCATCGCGCCCTACGACGGCACAACCGACCCGGCCGACCACATCCACGGCTTCGAGTCGCATATGGTGTTCCACGGAGCATCGGACGCGGCCAAGTGCAGGGCTTTCCCTGCAACCCTCAAGGAAACCGCTAGGGCTTGGTTTGAAACCCTCCCCGCGGGCTCCATCACTTCCTTCCGCCAACTGAAGAAGTCCTTCAGGGACAACTTTCTTGGCGGGAGATCGCAGCCGCGAACGGCGGCTTCTCTTCTGGCCGTGCGCCAGAAGAAAGGCGAGGCACTCTGGGACTTCGTCAAGAGGTTCCGAACAGAGGCGCTTCGCATCTCGCGCCTGGACGTCCCTCTGGCCACCAGTGCCCTCATCCAGGGCACTTCGCATCTACACACCTCGAGGTAATCTTTAGTCCCACATTGAAAGATAGTGAGAACAAGTGTGTGCTTATCAGCAAGAGCCTCACCTCTTCTCCCAAGAGGGCCTTTTAAAGGACAAACCCCAAACATGGGGACAATACCTCTTGGGAGGCACACTTAAATCACGTCTCTTCAAAGAGTATTTGATAATGAGGCACAAAAATGAAGGGAAAAGAGATCAAATATATGTGCAATCCATCTTCCTTGGTAGATCTGAATCCTTCCTCGTTGATATAGCTCGTTCTCTTCAAAGTTGGAGAAGGATCATAGTGGTTTGAAGTAGCAACAATGGAGGTGATGAACTCTCCCAACTAGCCTCTCTTTCTTTTCCCCTTAACACGCCCAAAACCCTTGTCTACTCCCTTGGAAATGACGGTTGGAAATCTTTCCAACCTATCCTTGCAAGCCTAGCTTGATATGAGAGATGGTATGAGTCTAACAAAACAAAAAAATTATCCAACAAATGGTTCTCTATGAAGGAAAGGGATAGAGGAGGTGTCGACACTCAATCTATCCAGAACTGTGTAACATGTCCACTTGGATGTATAACAACTTTGCACATACACATCCCATGTTGATGAGTTTTGGCTTGTTGGAAGGACCTGACTAAATATTGTAAAACTCATTTACACATCCGTAATTAAAATTATTAAGAGCTCAAAAATCACTTAAAAGATGAATTTTTATCACATCACACACGCCAAACACTTGAACTACCACATACAAACTTGGGCCCACCTACTAACTCGATCATAAAAGATCACACACACACATACTCAATACGTACTATACAACTCAACACGCATATATTTCTGGAGATCACCACACACAGCACCTCACACACACAAGATCTCCTAATGCCACAAGGCACACCACACCCAAGAGATGGGTACTCACACAATCATTTAATCAACAAGAGTATTTTAATTTAATGAGGCACAAAAATGAAGGGAAAAGAGATCAAATATGTGTGCAATCCATCTTCCTTGATAGATCTGAATCCTTCCTCGTTGATATAGCTGGTTCTCTTCAAAGTTGGATCATAGTGGTTTGAAGTAGCAACAATGGAGGAGATGAACTCTCCCAACTAACCTCTCTTTCTTTTCCTCTTAGCATGCCCAAAACCCTTGTCTACTCCCTTGGAAATGATGGTTGGAAATCTTTTCCAACCTATTCTTGCAGGCCTTGATATGAGAGATAGTAAGAGTCTAACAAAACAAAGAAATTATCCAAAAATGGTTCTCTGTGAAAGAAAGGGGTAGAGGAGGCGTGACACTCAATCTGTCTAGAACTGTGTAACATGTCCACTTGGATGTATAACAACTTTGCACATACACATCCCTTGTTGATGAGCTTTGACTTGTTGGAAGGACCTGACTAAATGTTACAAAACTCATTTACACATCTTCAATTAAAATTATTAAGAGCTCAAAAATCACTTAAAAGATGAATTTTTATCACATCACATATGCCAAACACTTGAACTACCACATACAAACTTGCAGGCTCATTTGCAATCTAGATCAGCCTAACAAAAATAGACTTTGTTATATATATATATGCAGCCCTTGGAGGTATAATTCGGCACACGGACATCACGTATCGGGATCGCAATTGGAGTCTCAAGTATTGCTGCTCCCGATCGATGTTAATCTTTCGTTGCAAAATATCATGTATTCTTCAAGCCCAATTCCTTATTTTTTTAAAAAATTCTCATTTTCAAAACAAAATGTCCATTTCTAGATAGAAACTGTTGATACTTTTAGTAATTTGGTTACTGATGGTATTCTATGCAAGAACCTTCTCTTTTTCTGAAAAAGGTGCACTCTCCGATCTGCCCTTGGGCTAAATTTTATTTATATATATATTATATTATATATATATATATAGAACCATCTGGCTTTGCAATTGAGGACCCCGGTTGGGTCGATTGGTTAGAACTCTTGCTTAAAAGCAGGAGGTCCCGAGTTCGATTCCTGATGGGGATTACCTGATTTACATGCAATCCTCGAGATGTGTAGATCCGGAGTTTTTCCGGTCAAGTGGGGTAAGGGCAATACGGGTACACGGAAAGTAGGAGCTGTCAAGTCATAACCTTGGAGTTCACGAACACCAATCCTTGAGCCCACAAAGCCACACGGGGCGGGATTTCCTCGTTATCAAAAAAAAAAAAATCTGACTTTGCAATTTCTGTCAGTTTAATTAGCAGACCTCAATTTTAATTTTCTTCTGATATCTTCTAAATTTGAGTGCTTTTGACTTTTTTCCCTTGAGCTTTCTCTTGCTTAATTTGTCTTTTCCTTTTCACAGATATGCTAACATGCATGTCACACTTATTACTACTAACGGACCTTGAAATGAGAAATTGAGATAAGATCAAAGATCAACATTGCATAGAAAAATGAAGGCACTAAGAAGAGAGGGTAACTAATAAATTAAGCAGAAGAAGAAAAAAAAAATTTGCGATAGGGGCCGGGAAAAAAACTGACAACCCAACACTCTTACTCCGATCTGCACATATGCCACATGCTTCTCTGATCAAGTTGAGTCGTCATATCAAAATTTAGCCGTAGAAGTCTTACGGCCGGCCGTCCTTGAAGGAGGAGAACCATGTGATTCTTGTAGCTAGCCTCTCCTAGAACATGGAGAAGCCCATCAAGGCCACCGAAGTCCCCAATATCCTCTCCATCACACATGCCTAGAGAAGGGACAAATTAAACATCATCAAATCTCTATCATCTACTGCCTCCAACCCTGTTGACATATGCTACTGTACTCCTGTACCAGCGGCCTGCGAGTATACACCGCAATGTACGTACCTACAAGCATCGATATATATGTAGGAGACGAGGCAATCAAGGGGAGAACACACGGCATGCATGCATGCCCCGTCGGAGACGGCAGCCATTAAAGGCCAAGTGATGAGAGAGGACGTCGAACTCGCGATCACGTACTCTCTGGGTTTTCCCCTCCCCCACTTCATATCTTTGTCACTTACTTGTGCCTGGAGCACAGGCTACTGCTGATGATGAGCTTCACGGAAGAACGTGAGGGGGCGGCGTGGCGACGGCGGTGATCTGCATGAAGAGATCCAGCCCACACGCCTCGTTGTCCTCTTCCTCCGGAGGAGCGATAGACGCCAAACCTGGGCTTCGGCCGCCGCTGCCGCTTTTTCGGCCTTTCCGGAAAGAAGACAGAAAAGGGATCGAGGAGTGAAGAGGGTGTTGATATGTGGGTCTCTGCAGCCTCTATCTCCGTTGTCCATTCTACAGCCTCTGTGGCCTCTTGGTCACTCATGGAAGGTCTACAGTACCACTGTCTTAATTGTCTTACTTCGTCCTTGATCACTGTCATTAATAGGGGATTGACATGATAATTTTAAAATCTGATAATCTTAATTAATTTGCTATCTATATATTAACCATGTAAATCTTTAAGATTAATGGAGTCAGCAAAAGTGTCTTCCGTCTTTATGTACATACTGTGGCCCTCTTGCCCTTTCTGAATTTTTATTGCTATTCATATTAAAATCGGGACTTTTCCATTTTAGTCTTTAGAATCTTGCCTAATTACAAATATGTCTACGATCCAAGGTTTGCCACTGTGCCAGGGGAGAAGGCGGATTCTTGGCGCCACTGGTCTGATTTTCTTCTTTCTATTTATTATTTGTTTTTATTATTTTTAAAAATATATAAACAAATTAAAATATATCAATACGATACACTTCGATCCCTATCATATCATATGCAATCCGATACGGCCGAATCGCACTGTACGTCTTATATATTTTGCTATGATCCATATTTTAAAAAATCCGCAATCATTCTAAAACAAGCACCTAAGTTACTAAAAGGTGCTTATTTTTTAAGATAAGAGAACTTTGGGAACATGAAAAGTTATGAGATGAAACATATATCCATGGGAAATGTTTAATTTCTATCTGAATAAGAACTAAAGACATCCATCCAATACTAGATGCATGGGTCTAACTTGGTCGGCATGACAAAGAAGACAATATATATTGAATAGAGCAGACAAGATAGTAGAGGAATTAGAAAAAAAAAAAAAAAAAGAGGAGGAAGAGGGGCGAGGGAGTGCCTTGTGGCCGCACTCCCCCCACCCTCCAATATTTTACCGCACGAAGATGGCAATTATTCTACTAGAAAACTGATGAAAACCAAAACCTAGCAAGCGATCGGCACAGGCCAATCTACAAGGGTTAGAAGACGGCCTGCCCCTTTCCTTTCCACATTATTTACCTATATGTTTCATTCACATTTTGCTACGTACGTCATGTTTTCAAGTGTATGATCCCATTTTCCTTAGGAATCCCCAATTCCGGGGCGGGATGGGGCAATCTAGCCGTGGGAGTTCGAGGTCTATGGCGATGACGAGTGAGCCGTTGTGAAAGTTCTATCCTGTTACATGAGATGGTTTCTTCTAGAAGGAGAGAGAAGAAAGCCATCGATCGGTCACAAGCTCTTGTAATATATATGGTCACACGCCATTGCGAGGAACAGACGTTCAGTTATTAGGATACTTTGCTTTGTGTCGACATTTGCATTGAATAGTGAATTGGTATATATTGTCTCCTGTAAATTACAAACCATGCAGGTTAAGGAAACAAAATTTTACCGCTCGTATAAGGAAATTAATACGTGGGGACCCCATATCCATATATAGTGGGTATATGTCTTAAGCTTGCTTTGATGACATAGTATCCGAACTCTCCATCGACCATCATAGTTTTGTGGACTGCTAACGAAACCAAATTAAATGATTGAGATGAATTTCCGAAGACTTTCTTACCATTAAGTAGCCATTCAATCGGACCAATCAACTTGGCTGTCTAACAAGCTTCAGACAGTAAGAGCACATTGGTGAGTGAGAGACCGTTCAGATGCCAAAAAAAAAAAAAAACACTTCAAAATATATCAACTCTCTCTCTCTCTTCTATGGCGGCAAAATAAATCAAATAAATCTAAATATTTCTTTCTTCGGTTGGTGTCTATCCTGTTCTCATATTTTATTACAGGGCCGACCCAACCACCCCACCCACCCTCCTATAAATACCCGTCTCCGTTCCGTTCTCGTGCCCCCACCCCTTCCGGCCCCCCGTTCTTCCCAGGAGACCCACCCTTGCAAAATTATGTTTATGTCCGTTTCACCCCATAGATAAGAAGTTTATTGCAAATAAACCCCAACAAGAGATAATTACCAAAACACCAGGAGAGAGAGAGAGAGAGAGAGAGAGAGAGACCCATGCATGATGGACCTGCGCAAGACCGTTCATAACTTGCTTAGTTTACTCGACCCTGATCAGGGGTGCCAGATCAATACCCCTCGCCGTGGCCGCCACATGTCGTCGGCCTCCAGCTCCGCAGGCCTCAGATGCGTCGCCGGGAACATCCCTAGCTCGACACCTCACGTAGTGGAGTCTGCCGCCGTCGGGTCAAAGCCTCCCTGCCTGCCCCTGCCCCTGCCCCTGCCCTCGCTGGCGGAGGTAGGTGGCGTCGAGGAGGCCTCCCGATCGGGCTGCCTCTACGGCCGGAGCGGCGGTGCCTGCCTGGATCTGTGTACGGAGAGTCTGGGGTTCGAGAGCTGCTGCGACGGGAGGATGGGAGCAGAGGAGAGGCAGGCGGAGCAGGAGATCCGCCAGCGGATCGAGGAGTACAAGAGGAGACAGCCCAGTGGGGAAGTGGATGATGATGCGCTCCAGCGCAGGAAAGGGCGGTCGATGACGAGGAGGAGGAGGAAGACCCAGGCGAAGGAGTTCCCGCCGCCGATCCCGTCGCTGGGCGTCGGCGGACACTCGAGCTCCTTCCTGAAGGCGGTGAAGAGCGATGGCCGTCTCGTGCTGACGGAGGTCCGGGTGGAGCGGCCGGAGATCCTCCGCGCCTCCCGCCGCCAGGACGGGCGTCTGACGCTGGAGCTCGTGAAGTCGGAACCAGCTGATCAAGTGGAGGAGAAAGAGAGCGCAGAAGATGGAGGGGTCGTAGCAGAGGAGGTAGCAGAAGTCCTGGAAGCAGCAAAAACAGAAGAGAAAGATGAAGTAGAAGAGGAGGAGCGGCGGCGGTGGTGGGAGGCGCCGGGGTTGCTAGAGAGGGGGGAAGGGTGGTGAGTTGGGGAGAGGGAGGTGCCAGGAAATGGTGAGGAGCAGCCTGCGGCCGTCCCCCCTCTGGGGCGCTCGGTTCGTGACGACGGCGTGATTGGTGTGTTGTTCTGGAGACTTGGAGTTGCGCTGGAGACGACGGCCCGCTTGGAGTTTCGCTGGAGACTTTTCCGAGGCATGCTTGCTCTAGGTGGTTGTAAAATGTAAACAAAGGTTTGAATAAAATGTAGATATTTTTTTAAATAAAAATAATTATTATTGAGTAGAGAAGACAAAAGTCCGGTTAAAAGTCAACAATGAGATTTATGCAAGGTTCGTCGTACTGTTCGGATCGACCGTGCTATATTTTTCGTGAGAAAGTACGGTATATTGTACATACCGTTGAGATACGGTGAAAAAATAACTTGTTTGATTTATTTTTTTAGTTTTGTGATTTGGTGAATATTTAAAATGAGCAAACATCAAAAGAAGAATCTCCATCCAAACTTAAGATAGACTCTCCATCTCTTCTCTGGACTCTCTCTCTAACTCGAGATTGTACTCTCTCTCTCTCTTAAACACTATTAGGACTCTATAAGATAGAAAAAGACTACCACCACGTGAAGAGACCTATGGAGACTCAGCTCACCAAATCCTATCGCCCCAAGGCCAGAGGAGAAGTCATTCTCACTTTCCACCGTTTCTCTCTCCCCTTTCTCTCTCATATCCTCCAGAACTATTAGGGATATCACGCCTTCTACAGCCTGAAAAAGGGATGATATGCTCACGAGATCTTCATCAAAGTTGTTCTATTCTTCTTTAGCTTCGTCCTCAAAGTGAAATCACCTCAATTGGTAGTTTGTGCCCAAAGTTATAGCAAATTATGCCTTACATATTCTCTCTCTATATCATGATCTACATATACAAGATTATCATGCCTTACACATCTTAAACTAAGGCATATCTCTTCGAGACTTTTTTCTTAAAAGTTGTTCCCTACGACTTCCTCTACGAGCTCCAACTAGAATCACATCAAATGAAGGTATGTGGTTAAAGATATAGTGAATTATTCCTGACATTCTCTCTCATATCGCGATCCAAACTAGCAATGAGTGCGACTTGTCTACAGCCTAAACGAGGGTGATCCAGTCTTTGAGCTCTTCATGAAAGTTATTCATGATATAAGTTTGTAACCAATATATTCCATCAGATCAACACCAAATCTGAAAACAGAAACAAAACTATAACATCTTAAAATTTATAATAAAATATTAATATGATACTAAGAAATTAAAAGATATAGTAAATTAAACGTAAGACATTATCACTATATAAAACATAATTATTTTAATTTTAAAATATTTTATATTATGAATATAATTCTGGTACTATCTTTGATTGTGTGCAATTCAATGGGATGACATTCGGTTCCAAAAAAAAGTCAAATTTGAAGTCATCATAATTACTAAAAAAATACTGATTCTAAGAATATAAAATATTAGAAATTATTGATGCATAGATGTTGAATTAAGTCGACCTATGATTTTTGGGATAATTTTTACTTGACAAAAAATTAATTTAAAAAACTAAACTATAATTACTATAATTGTATCATCTCTTAATTAGCTTATGTTTGAAATTTCATCTCAATTAGACATCATTTAGACCCCTTAAGTACACACAGAGTTTGCCGCTGTACGGCGAACCCTCTGTGCACTTCAACGGGACGACATTTGTTCCGAAAATAAAGATAAATATGAAGTCATCATAATTACTAGAAAAAATGTAATGATTCTAAAAATATAAATATCAAAAATTATTGATGCATAAATATTGAGATTAAGTTGACCTAATGATTTTTTAGATAATTTTTACTTGACAAAAAATTAATTTAAAAAATTAAACTAAAATTACTATAATTTATATCATCTCTTAATTAACCTATGTTTGAAATTTCATCTCAATTAAACACCATTTAAATCTTTAGATGTTGAGATTAAGTTGACTTAATTTTTGGGATAATTTTTACTTGACGACAAATTAATTTAAAAAATTAAAATAAAATTACTATAATTTGTATCATCTCTTAATTATCTTATGTTTAAAATTTTACCTTAATTAGACATAATTTAGATCTCTTAGATACATCGAATGTGAGAGGGGAAGGGAAAAAAAAAAAAAAGCGTGCCGCGCGGCGGCACGCCCCAGTCACCCCCATTAGGGTGACCCAACCGTGGATAAGCCATGGCACGGTGCGGTTTGCGGTTTGGCCAACCGTGGACTTATGGCCATAGAAAGGTTCTTCTCAAAAAATAATAATAATCTCTGTCAAAAAATAAGTCAATCAATCCCTCTTTTTGAGGGCTTTACTGATCTGTCCCTACGAGACACCTCATTTATTTATTGACAGATCTTTTTACATTTTCCATTTTATCCTTCTATATAATAAATATGTTTCTTGTCATCAAATATATATAGCTTCTATGTTCTTATTTTAACTGATTTTTTATATATTTTAATTAATTTTTATATATTTTTATTGATTACTTCATATATTTTAACTAGATTTTTTGTATACTTAATTTTGTATTCTTACTCTCTATTCTTATAATTTAATCGGATTCTTTTTTTACTTTAACCATAGATATGTAACACTTTAACTAATATAGTGGTCGAACTTTAAATGTGAACAACAATTCCTTTTAACTCTCACACTTTTTATTATTATTATTATTATTATTTTAACTCTCACACTTTAGTTCACCATCATACATATTTTAATGACTTCGAACTTTTACTTTAACGTTTCAAACTTTAACTTTAACTTTTGTCGTTTACTTACCATTAGGTAAGGCCATTATATTAAAACTTTAAATGGCTTCCTCGAATACTTTAACTTATTTTTTCATATACTTTATTGAATGATAAATGTGTTCATACTTTAACTGACTTCTTCGTTTACTTTAACTAGTTTGTTCGTCTATTTTAACAATGTTATTATATATTTTAACTTATTCTTTGCGTTCTTATTCTCTGTTCATATATTTTAACTAGATTCATCTTCTAATTTAACTACAATATGTAACACTTTAATTGATATAGTAGTCAGATTTTTAAAAGTTAATAGCAGTTACTTTAAATCTCACATATTTTAACTCACTGTCACACATATTTTAAACGACCTTGAATTCTATTTTAATATCTTTGATTTAAAAGTATAAGAAATTAAAGTATAAAAAGAACTAGTTAAAGTATAAGAAGAAAGTGGTTAAAATAAATGAAGAAATCAATTAAAGTATGAACCCAATGTCCCTCCATTCATGATGGTCAGAAATACATTATTGCATGTACCTCTGGTGTTGTCTCCCAAGGACCTCTAGTACGGATCCCGAAAAAACTAAGGACTAAAAGTTAACATATGCAAAAGGTACTTAGACTGTTTGATCTAAGTATTTTTTACAATGACTTACTGGTAAGGTCTCATCTCTGACTGGGACTTGCAATTAATTTTCCCCAAACAAATGGCCAATGGAAGGGAAATACCCATGTTACAACATGGAGGCTAGTCCAAAAGAAAAGCAATCTAATTTAAGATATTATACGACAAAAACAAACTCTAAAACCTAAACTTAAGATTAAAAAACTCTAAGATTTATAACGTTGAACTATTCCAGGAAAAGGTATGTCGAAGAAGGATTCGAAGTCGAAGACCCAAGCGACGGAAGCAACGATCAACTTAATTGTCATCTTTTTCTTGGTCAGACTTCTCCGACAGAAAATCTATAGCATTCTCGGGCATCAAAATGTTTCTGATTTGGAGAGATCAGAAATAGAACTATGACCAATATTGCCACAGAAAAAGAGCAGGGCCTACTTAGCTGCCAAAATTCTTACTAAAACACCCTCTTGCGAATCATGAGGTGGCGAAGATGTCGCTCTCATAGTACTCGTAGCTTGAGGAGAGATCGGTCGAGGAGGACTAGAAGAGTGAACTCGGAGGGATAGGAAGGTAGATCCGAACACCTTCTTTTTAGTTTGGACGTGAGATATATTTACGATGGCCAGAAGATGATGAGGAGGAGTTAACCGAGGGGGAAGGCGACAACTGACTCACAACGTCAACTTGTTTGCCACTAGTATGAGAGATAATGTGGTCTTATCTAACATAACTACTAGTTATGAGTGCCTAACAAGTCAATTCACATTAGTGATAGCACTTGTAATCTTGTACTAATCTCTTTTGGTAATAATATTTTTTCATTTTATATTACATACATATGATATTTATATATTGTGATATTTGTGGGCCTGTGTAATGAGGATTAGGACCATGATAAGATTATGATAATGAGATATATCATCTTTAAATACAGATCTTAAATATTCTTCATCATAGGTTACTCGAGAAGGATATCGAGATAACCGGATAACCAGTGTGTTGTATAATCGTTCATATGATGGAGGTAACTGGTCTCATAGCAACTTGTGTGGAGACACTAGGGATATGGTACAGGTGCTCATTGGAGAATGAGTTTACTGAATGATCTTGTAACAGCCTCGGATATTTATATCCAATAAGGGTCCATATCCAGATCCATCTCCAGCGATCGGATCGAAGTCTCGCGAGGGATATCACAAACACGTGTCCAGTACGAATATAAAAGACCACAATTACAGTATATAACACAGGAAAGTACAAGTGTATATAACTGTAAACCACATCGTAATCGGAAACCAATCTATTTATCACGTGGAGAGTCACACCACAAGACCTCCATAGTACGCACGGTCTCACCTCAACACCGGCTGAGGTCGGACTCATGTACCACAACACAACTCTACCCACGATGGGTACATGTACCTACTACCACAAGGTACAACACTGAACCACAGAACTGTGCCACCTCCAGGGCACACCACAACGTTATCCGTTTCACGAATATACCTTAACCAACGGTTCACACACAAACCACAACCAGTGGTTAAACACGAGTCGGTACGGTGACGACGCCACCACACGGGAACGGACTACTGGTTCATGACGCCAGTATCCAACCCGGACAACAAAGCACAAGAACTACTCTAGTCTCGTAGTCACGTATGGAAGGTCCAACTGCCACTCCACAACAACGAGCCAAGAACAGTGGAGACTAACTAACTACCACAACCTGTAGGTCACACACCCCGCAGGCCCAAGCCTGACACCTTTAGAGACTCCGGCCGAGAACCCTAAAGTGAGGCACTGAAACAGAACTAGCTGGGGACCAGTATGTCTACCGGTGTCCGTCCCCCAACCAAGAGCGCGCTACAAATGACCGCACACCCACAAACACGAGCCGTTGTCCCTTGCCGTCTTTCCCTCAACTGGACGTACAACTCCACACAAGAGTGAGGGTGTCCAAGAAGACGACACAGACCCTGACGGTAATCCGATACCGAGACAAGCCCTAAGCACTCGGTGCTAGGGTAACCGACTAGAGAGGTATTCCGGAATAGGCGTCGGACCACCAGACTCGGTAAGCACACAAAGCACAATATATGATTATGTATCATAAACCACGGTATACAAGTGTCAAGCTCAGCTTGTCAACGATCACCATGTGACCTCCAAGCAAACCAACGCCGACACATACACAACTCACAGTACTCAAGTGTAAGGAATGGCTTATCATCGGTCACCCTGTGACCCTCAAGCCATCCTACACACTACCACTCATTAACGGGGTCATCACATGACCGCCAAGACCACACATTAGATCTACACACATCAACCATTAAAAATTACCATAGACCTAGGCTAGGTCTACATCAGACCTTCATTGCCCACACCCAACATAGAACCACCACAGAAGCCAAAACGCATCAACAACAGTCGACGCCTTACAGAACGTGTCGACCAGTTTGGACGCCATTCCAAACCTTGTCATGACAGGGACAAGCACCGCGACCACGTCATGTTGGCCCCTTCAGACGCTATTCAAAAGGTTGTCACGACAGGCCTTAGTGACGCAACCGGGTCGCGTCAGCCCGACACGACGCCACCAGACCCAAGCCAGTCAAACCTTCGGTCAACATCCAAGACGCATCCGACCTTATCACCGCGTTAACGCTAACGCGACAGACCACAAGGTCACGACTTCACAACCGACTTAACAAATGTATCGGAAGCAGAACGCGTCAACACGATGCGACGCGTTCAACGAATCGCGGAGGGGACACCTGTGGACAGTAAAAATGGAACAAGATGAGAGGCCCAATTCCACATCACCTATATCCCCATCTAAATGGCCCAGCCAAAGCCCACTAGCTAACAAGCCCACATCTCCCCATGCTTGGAGATGAGCTTAAGCTACCTCTACACCTCCCACTACCACCCAAAAAGCCACCTAAAAGTGGGCAAAAGATGGGGCTGCGTACAAGAGCTCTGGACGGCCTCTTTTGGGAGGTTTTCTAGAAGTGTGTAAAGGCAAAAAAGGTGGAGAGGGCTGCTGCGTACCAGGGGCTGAGGAGAGAGGGCTGAAAGGGTAGAGTGCTTTTCCTTCTCCCCAAGCAAGCCAAAGGAGCTCCTGTGTTTTTTCCTGCTTCCCCTTGGAGAAGCCATCCCGGGAGGCCATCTGCAGAGAGGAAGAGCCAAGAGAAATAGAGAAAAAAAAGCAAGAAAGGAAGAGGCAAAGCATAGAAGAAAAGAAAGGTGAGGAGAAGAAGAGAAGAGTAGCAAGAGAGAGAGTGTTCCTCTCCTTGGTGTCTTGTCTTGTCAAAGGAAAAGAGAGAAGAAGAGGTGGCACGTTGGGGCTCTCCTCCCCCTTTTCTTTTGATCTCTTTGTATGTTCTTCTTCCATTTTTCATAAGAATAGATTATCCATCTTCATCTATTTCCCTTGCATGTGAATAGCTTGTCCTTATGCATTTATGGGTGTCCTCTCTCCACCATTCTTCTTTGGTTTTAAGACTTTGTTTACTTTTTTCAAGCAAAAGGGGTTCCGGGATGGGGGTTTCCTCTTCATAGAGGGATGTCTCCCTCCCCTTTAACACCTCCAAATGAGACCTTTCCATGCCTCCCATACCTCAATAAATGAGGTCATGGGGGTATGGGACCCCTTCTCCCATTCAATGCATGCATGGCATGCTAAACTTCTCCCCTCAATAAGCCACGTTTCTTGCCGTTTTGGCCCTGTATAAGACTGTTTCATCACTGTCAAAACCGCCCTCTAAGAGTCCTCCTTTGGGTCGATGCTTGTTCTTTGTGCTAGGCATGGGGTTGAGCAAATAATGCTCATGCCTTCTTGTCTAGGCACCATCTTCAAGAGACCCTCCAAAAGAGCCCATCAAGCCCAGGTTCGCCCCCTCACAATAGATGATTCCATCACGGTTTTCCAGCCCCTTGATGTGAATCTAAACCAATATCAAACAGTCCCCTAAAAGTCTTATTTCGGTCAATGCATGCCCTTTTTTTTTTTGCTAGCCAAGGGGTTGGGCAAACAACGCCCATGCCTTCTTGTTTAGCTCGTCAAACAATAGGCTTCAAATCATCTCAAACTCAAGGACCATCCCTGCCATGAGCAAGGGTGCTCTAGGAGAGAGGCGGCTGTCACCTGTTGTGCAGGTGGCCACCCGCGCCGAATCGACCCAGAACCAGTCTTGCAGGATTGGGAAGGTTGCGCCGATTCGATGTCCAGTGGTCATCATGATGGATGAAGTCATACGAGCAAAATCATTGCTTGGTGTGACATCATCCAATCAATAGTCAAATAGCTCAATATAAGACCCATCCACACTCCCGGGTTGGACAGTACAATGTCTATGTTCGGACGGGTGGGTTTATATGTTGTTCATCCGTCTCGTGGGTTGCTTGGTCATGATATTGCCCAAATCCATAGGTGTGCCTCGGGGATCGGGGTCATGCGTCATTGGAGTTATGTTGTTATACGACGTATACTCTCTCTTTTGGTGCCATCTCCACTTGTGGTGGATGAGTACCGTGCTTTCCCCTTATCAACCACGATAAGGGGAAATGCTGCCGATTTTTTTTCGCGAAGGTTGAATCGGCGTGGGATTCCTAAAAGAAGCCATTAGCGTTCAATTGAGTCGGCGACGTTGCAAACGAGCACCGATTTATTGAAGTCTATCACTTCAGTGAGGTTGCGCCGATTCAGTTTTTGTTGTCTGCCGCGCCGAATCAAGGCTGTCCCTGAGCTGCGCCGTATCGAGTGTGCCCCGGTTGCCAAGTGACTACTAAACGGCCCAGCTGCGCCGAATCATGAGCAGAACTTCATTTTAAATGTTTCCAAGAGAACCAAGTGACAAATTGAAAGCTTTTCCATGATAAAAGAAACAAAAGATTAATTTAATCACCCTATGTTTTAAATGCCTCAAAAAGAAGCAAAAGACCAAATTGAACCTTTTTCAAGCAACAAACAACAAAGGACCATCTCATGTTTTACAAATGAACAAAAGACCAAGTCAAGCTTTTTCGAGTAAATAAAAGATCACCTCATGTTTTACCACGGGGTAAAAGACTCAAATCAAAATTGTTTTCACCAAAAGATCAAATTAGACTTTTTCCCAAGCAAAAAGTCACTTCATGTTTTGTAAAGGACAAGAGATTCAATTAAGATCATTTTCGGCGAATGATCAAATAGACCATTTCTTGACTTGTCTCTCTCAAATGGACCCAATGGATCAAATGAAGTTTTCCATGATAAAAGAAGCAAATGAGTCAATAGGCAAAGAGATTCGGTAGTCGACCAAGTAAGAGATCAAATGAGTGTGAATAGGCGTTCGTTTCGCTTAATAGTGCCTTGGCTCTAATTTAAATTGCGTTTCGCACCTCTATCGGATGTCTCCGCTTCAGGTCATAAGGCTTTCTAAATCTGGCGATTAATCAAGGGTTTTCCCTCTCAGAGGGATGTAATTAACGTCGTTGCGTCTAGGCAACGGTGGGATTTTGGTCCAGGACCCGACACTTCACTTTCGTTTGACGAAGTCAAACGGCGCGCACAATAGACCTAAAGCCCTCTGACTCTCGGAGGCAAAACAACTTGTTGTCACTATGGTGACTGGCACGCCCGCGCTGTGCGAATTGTGGATTCATCTCACGCCGCCATTGCTCATGTAGCATTCGACGAGACTTGGATTCGCAATACGCATGCATCCATGAGAAAAAGAGCAACATGATAAATAGATTTAAAAAATAAATAAAATAATTCCATTTCCACAGCGTGGCACGCCCGGTGGGACCAAGCTTCCCTTCATCTCTTTGCCAGAATAGAAAGCTGTGTTGCCTTGCATGATCAATACTAACCATCATTTTGAATTGACTAACAAGTACTAATAGAGCGATGGCTGGAGTACGTTTTGGGCCCCTGGTTGTTCAAGATCATGCCAGGTATGGCTACCTCGCCGTGCCGACCCGTTTCGGGAGCTTTCCTCCAGTGGTGGAGTTCCCCAACTACTTAGGGGTCGCATTCATTGACATCCTGCACCCGGAAGTAAAAAAAGAGGCTGGAGTTGAAGCGAAGCTGAAGTTGGGCGAAGGATCGGAGTCAAAAAGACCACTGAAGAGCTAAGCTCCACGTACATCATGTGGAGCGTGGCAACCACAATGAGAACAAAGGGAAAAGAACCAACAGATATCCTCAACAGATAAGGGAGGCTGAGAACATTGTCACTCGTCGCGCACGAGTTTCTGACTCAGGAAAGAGTGTGCGGATTGGTAACCTAAGAATCCATCTGCAAGCCAAGAGAACTAAATCTATACCAGAGCGGGTTACAACAACAGTACCCGTAAAGAATTCATTTCAAGCTATAGCGGGAAAAAGAGAAATGTCCAACACTTTCAAGGGCAAGTTTCCCCCAAAGCCGATTAAATTCAAGCAAGTCTGGAGGCCTAGAAAAGTGCAAGTGCATGTACAAGAGGAACTTGCACCGCAAGAGATAAAACCAAGAGAAGTGACTGATGTGAAGGTCTCGGGCTACCAGAGACCGCCACGTGGCTTCAAAGCCAAAGTGCACCAAGGGGGGGCATGTGCTTATGCCCGTTTCCATGATAAGACGATGGAGCTGCGACGGTCTGCACATCCCAGTTATTCGGGAGAACAGTTGGCGCTTGTTGTCTTGGCCATGCGCCACCACCAAGAGAAAGCACGCAGGCCACATGACCAAATCCTTGGCCTTGCATTTTCTCCTCTGCAGCGAACAAGACCGCTGAGAGCTGTGGACACCTCACAAGCCGAAGCTGAAAGCAGCTTGGGTGAGGATCGATGAAGCGCCTTGTGAACGTGTTCACATTCGGCCTGAAAAGATCAAGACAAGGATATCTACCTTCGGAAGATTGACCTTCCCGCATGAAGCATCGCGGAGGGTTAGAAGAGACCACAATGGTTCATGGCAAGTCTTTGCATGCCACATGGCAGGCATAGGAAGCCGTTATGGAGGTTTTCGACCGATAATGAAGAGCTAGCAGAATTGGCTGAGAGGCCAGGCGCCGTTACAAGAAGAAGAGCAGCTGCGGCAGCTCTAACAGCCACATATGGAGGAGCTAGCACCTCCACAACCCAAATGACAACAATTATTGCCGATGCAATTACCACCCAAGGCAATGGGGGCAACAGTGAAATTCTCCCGCCACCAGAAATGACTCCTGGGGCACAATGCGGGAGATTCCTCTTGTTGTACCCCTAGATCCAGCTATCCTAGAACTGCTGCAACAATACCAGGCTGAAATTGAAGAACTCAAAAGGCAGATTAAGGCAAAGAGACTGAGGGACATGTACCCGAGAAGCTGAGGGCTCAGGGGAGACTCCTACAGGGACCTCAGAGTCAGTCGAGGCCTCAGCTCAGCGCATTGTCGTGCGACCAGTAAATGAACAACCACAATAGACGTCTTTGCCTGTGGCTCGGCAGCCGCGTCCACAGACTCAATACCAACTTCTGCAGCCACAGTTCTTCCAACAGCAGCAGCAGCCATATCAGTTGCTGCAAGGCTATCCCGTGCAGCAGCAGTCATTGTCTGCTCATGCTCATGAGCAGCAACTTGAAAACCAAGAGCCGCCCCCGGTGCCACCGGTGGCTACCATCAACACTCTAAACAATAAGCCGGCCATCTCCATCCAGATCTTGCAGATCCAACACTAATATGTGGCTTGATGGAGCTGGCAGAAAAGGGCAAAAACTCTGCTACCTACCTAATGCTCATCAGACTCCATACTCCATGTCATGATATGCATTGCGTCGATGCGATGGGAAGCTTGACTCTTGATGCACCATGCTGGCCAAAGCCTCTTGGGTCCTCATCAATTGGGTACACATGCTCGGATTCCCCCACCATATCTAAGATAGACCAACCAGATAAGTGGTCGATGTCTAAAGCAGACCCCTATGTGGTTGAGGAGGAAGTCTCAATAGAAAAATTCTTTGCCATTGCCCAAGAGCATGATGAATCACTCATAATTATATTCAAAGGTGGAGGAACCTTACTAGAAGGTACAAACAACCACCATGTGAAGAAGATGTGTCCGCATGTTAAGTATAACCTGCAGAAGAAAATCCTGGAAAGAACAGTCGGAATTGATATCAGAACCTTCGGCCGACTGAGCCGCGTTGCATCTGATATTGAGGCATTCCTCGCTAAGTATTCTTCTGCCGATGAGGCAATCCAGGAGAAAAGACAGCCCAAGGGTTAGCAACTGCTAAAGGGGTGGCAAACTCCACCTGCCAAGTTGTCAAAGCCAAGAAAGCAAATTCTGCTACAAGAGAAACTACAAAAGCCTTATTCCTTCCCAAGGAACAAAACAAGGTCCTCTTTGAGCTAGCCCGCGAACACAATAAGCTTGTCTTGCCAAGTCCTAAAAGGCCAGAGGACTCCAAGAGGAAGGTGATCCGCTCTTTTGCCCTTATCATCAAGTGGTGGGCCATGCCATAGAAGATTGCTATGTGTTCAAAGATGTGGCCCAAGCATTGATCAACAAAGGAGAGCTGCAAATGGGCAAGTATAAGGTGGATCCGACCGCCCACATGAAGCCCCAGCCCGACGAGAAGCTAAGCAAAAAGGGGTAAATGTAATTTCTCTATATCAGCAACCACCTCAGAAGATGCCAGATGATGGGTCTGAAAGGATGCAGACATCCAGGGACGAGGTAGAATGCAAAGAAGTCAAAAGAACAGACAAAGCTCTGCAGACATACACATGTTGTATGACTGGTGTGGCCAGTCAACATGGGGATACGCCCCCCGAACAAGATGAATTGACAAGGCTCAATGAAGGGCCGAATCCTCCTGTCAGGAGGGAAGAAGCCAAGGGCAAAGCCCCAATAGTCTCAGTGGCCCAAGAAGAGGCTGCATATATAATAGCAGGTGATAATATCAGTAATCTGCCACCTACCCCTCTGGAGGAGCTCCAATTGAAGTGATATCTGATGTCCCTGGCACTCATACATATGATCATGCTGTGGCAGCATTGATACAAAAATACCAACATGAGATTGAAATGTTGAAAAGGCAAATTGAAGAAAGGGACGCTCAGGCTCTTGCACCAAGAGAAGCAGGGGCATAGTGGGGGCACCACAAGTTGACACCAACCTGCCCCACACCCTATTACAACCAACAATGCCCCAGTCGGTATCAGACCTTATTGGGGGCACCAAAAGCCCAACAGCTCCAGAGCAGCCCATAGCCTTCCAAATAGCACCTCAAGGGCCCGCCACCATGGCTCAAATGTAGTCGGCTCTCCTCATCCAGACATGGTCCGGACACCGATTATGAATAGACAAATGTTGGAACGGATCATATAAACAAAACTATCTGGAATGGACAAGTCTGATCAAGCCCTATTTCAGGTGTACCAGGTACCATATCCTGTGTACCATGCTACAAAGAGATTACCTCCTAGCATCAGCAAGCCACCCAAGTTTGAAAAGTTCAATGGGCAAGGATCGCCAAAAGAACATATTGCACATTATGTCAATGTAATGGGAGACCTGGCCATAGATGAGTCATATTTGCTCAAATCTTCAGGTCTTCCCTGACTGGGCTGGCTTGCGAATGGTATTCGAATTTACCAGTCGGGTCTATTATAGACTGGCCAGATATGCAAAGAAAATATGCAATTGGTTGAGGTATTATTTGTCTCAGAACCATAGTCCGGCTAGCGGTATGGTTGGCCTATTTATTTTTTGCTGCTCGTCATTGACAATAATACCTCAGGTGGCCCTAACAGAGCCAGTCGAGACCGCAAAAATGGAACAAGATGAGAGGCCCAATTCCACATCACTTATATCCCCATCTAAATGGCCCAGCCAAAGCCCACTAGCTACAAGCCCACATCTCCCCATGCTTGGAGGTGAGCTTAAGCTACTCTACCACTCCCACTACCACCCAAAAGCCACCTAAAAGTGGGCAAAAGATGGGGCTGCGTACAGGAGCTCTAGAGGGCCTCTTTTGGGAGGTTTTCTAGAAGTGTGTAAAGGCAAAAAAGGTGGAGAGGGCTGATGCATACCGGGGGGCAGAGGAGAGAGGGCTGAAAGGGTAGAGTGCTTCTTCCTTCTTCCCCAAGCAAGCCAAAGGAGCTCCTGTGTTTTTTCCTGCTTCCCCTTGGAGAAGCCATCCCGGGAGGCCATCTGCAAGAGAGGAAGAGCCAAGAGAAATAGAAAAAAAAAAGCAAGAAAGGAAGAGGCAAAGCATAGAAGAAAAGAAAGGTGAGGAGAAGAAGAGAAGAGTGGCAAGAGAGAGAGTGTCCCCTCTTCCTTGGTGTCTTGTCTTGTCAAAGGAAAAGAGAGAAGAAGAGGTGGCACATTGGGGCTCTCCCTCCCCTTTTCTTTTGATCTCTTTGTATGCTTCTTCTTCCATTTTTCATAAGAATAGATTATCCATCTTCATCTCTCTCCCTTGCATGTGAATAGCTTGTCCTTGTGCATTTATGGGTTGTCCTCTCTCCACCATTCTCCTTTGGTTTTAAGGCTTTGTTTACTTTTTTCAAGCAAAAGGGGTTCCGGGATGGGGGTTTCCTCTTCATAGAGGGATGTCTCCCTCCCCTTGAACACCTCCAAATGAGATCTTTCCATGCCTCCCATACCTCAATAAATGAGGTCATGGGGGTATGGGACCCCTTCTCCCATTCAATGCATGCATGGCATGCTAAACTTCTCCCCTCAATAAGCCACGTTCTTGGTATTTTGCCCCTGTATAAGACTGTTCATCACTGTCAAAACCGCCCTCTAAGAGTCCTCCTTTGGGTCGATGCTTGTTCTTTGTACTAGGCATGGAGTTGAGCAAATAATGCTCATACCTTCTTGTCTAGGCACCATCTTCAAGAGACCCTCCAAAAGAGCCATCAAGCCATGGTTCGCCCCCTCACAATAGATGATTCCATCACGATTTTCCAACCCCTTGATGTGCATCTAAACCAATATCAAACAGTCCCCTAAAAGTCTTATTTCGGTCAATGCATGCCCTTTTTTTTTTTTGCTAGCCAAGGGGTTGGGCAAACAACGCACATGCCTTCTTGTTTAGCTCGTCAAACAATAGGCTTCAAATCGTCTCAAACTCAAGGACCATCCCTGCCATGAGCAAGGGTGCTCTAGGAGAGAGGCGGCTGTCACCTGTTGTGCAGGTGGCCACCCACGGCGATTCGACCCAGAACCAGTCTTGCAGGACTGGGGAAGGTGCGCCGATTCGACGTCCAGTGGTCATCATGATGGATGAAGTCATACGAGAAAAATCATTGCTCGGTGTGACATCATCCAATCAATAGTCAAATAGCTCAATATGACCCATCCACACTCCCGGGTTGGACAGTACAATGTCTATGTCCGGACGGGTGGGTTTATATGTTGTTCATCCATCCCGTGGTTGCTTGGTCATGATATTGCCCGAATCTCCGTAGGTGTGCCTCGGGGATCGGGGTCATGCGTCATTGGAGTTATGTCGTTCTACGACGTATACTCTCTCTTTTAGTGCCATCTCCACTTGTGGTGGATGAGTACCGTGCTTCCCCTTATCAACCACGATAAGGGAAATGCTGCCGATTTTTTTTCGCGAAGGTTGAATCGGCGCGGGATTCCTAAAAGAAGCCATCAGCGTTCAATTGAGTCGGCGACGTTGCAAACGAGCACCGATTCATTGAAGTCTATCACTTCAGTGAGGTTGCGCCGATTCAATTTTTGTTGTCTGCTGCGCCGAATCAAGGCTGTCCTGAGCTGCGCCGTATCGAGTGTGCCCCGGTTGCCAAGTGACTACTAACGGCCAGCTGCGCCGAATCGTGAGCAGAACTTCATTTTAAATGTTTCCAAGAGAACCAAGTGACAAATTGAAAGCTTTCCATGATAAAGAAACAAAAGATTAATTTAATCACCCTATGTTTTAAATGCCTCAAAAAGAAGCAAAAGACCAAATTGAACATTTTTCAAGCAACAAACAACAAAAGACCATCTCATGTTTTACAAAAGATCAAAAGACCAAGTCAGCTTTTTCGAGTAATAAAAAGAACCTCAGTGTTTTACCACGGGGTAAAAGACTCAAATCAAAATTGTTTTCACCAAACGACCAAATTAGACTTTTTCCCAAGCAAAAAGTCACTTCATGTTTTGTAAAGGACAAGAGATTCAATTAAGATCGTTTTCGACGAATGATCAAATAGACCATTTCTTGACTTGTCTCTCTCAAATGGACCAATGGATCAAATTGAAGTTTTCCATGATAAAAGAAGCAAATGAGTCAATAGGCAAAGCGATTCGGTAGTCGACTAAGTAGAGATCAAATGAGTCTGAATAGGCATTCGTTTCGCTTAATAGTGCCTTGGCTCTAATTTAAATTGCGTTTCGCACCTCTATCGGATGTCTCCGCTTCAGGTCATGAGGCTTTCTAAATCTGGTGATTAATCAAGGGTTTTCCCTCTCAGAGGGATGTAATTACGTCGTTGCGTCTAGGCAACGGCGGGATTTTGGTCCAGGACCCGACACTTCACTTTCGTTTGACGAAGTCAAACGGCGCGCACAATAGACCTAAAGCCCTCCGACTCTCGGAGGCAAACCAACTTGTTGTCACTATGGTGACTGGCACGCCCGCGCTGTGTGAATTGTGGATTCATCTCACGCCGCCATTGCTCCATGTAACATCGACGAGACTTGATTCGCAATACGCATGCATCCATGAGAAAAAGAGCAACATGATAAATAGATTTTAAAAAAAATAAAATAATTCCATTTCCACAACACCCGACACGACTCCAGTTCGTCTGTGAGCTCAACTCACAGATCAACCCACTTTTCCCCACGGGAAAACCCACAACAAACTTATCATCCAATCCATTAAAATCGTAAACAAGTTAAACCTAACAAGGCAACCCACCCATACATGATCCATCCCTTAATCCCCAATCCATTCATGCTTTAAAATCATAAAACCAAGGTAGGAAGTCTCCCTACCAACTGGAAGACGCCAAAACCTCCTCGCCGATGGCACACCACGCTCCGAGCATCGTCCTCGCGTGGTTCCCGCGCCGCACGAACCGCCGGAAGCCGAAACCCATCGGAAATCGCCAGAGAAGCCACAGCAGCTCCTCCCCTGCACCGGACAGAGCCTCCTCTACTTTGTCTGGCCGAAATGATGCACTTAAAACTCTGATTGAAATCGCGTCCAGGGCAAAAGCCGCGTTTAAACCCTTTAAACGTGTCCCCCATATCTGACGCCAAATGGAAACCCGTGCCATGCATCACAAAGGCGGTTCTTGGAATCGCGTCCAGCAAGGCCGACGCGTTCATAATCGTGTCGCCTTCCTCCGCCGCGACTCCAGACAGTGAACCAGCTTGCAAATGGGCTAGCATATCCGGCCCACACTGCTCCCCTATGCACACAAACCACGAAAACAGCTCATTGACCATCTCTTGGTCAAGAGCACCACACATAGACCCGATAAACCCAGATCCGAATGACCGTACTGTTACAGATCTGCTCTCTGAATGTTATATGGTTGACAATACCTAATGTCAGACAACGATTTCGTGGTCCTAATTGTGTATCTGGTCCTTCGACTTGAGACACCAAGGATGTCTTGTTTGAATACTCCATTATTTGATGCCAGACTTATAGGTCTGAAAATTTCAGATCTAGTACAGCCGATTATTGGGAATGGTAGCCAACCTTACGAAGGTAATTGTGTGTCAATAAAGGATCATCCACTCTCACTATCATGAAAGGAATATCCTATATGTTCTTACTCATGTAAACCTCTGGCCAAGGTCAATCAGATTGAGAAAGAAAGAGTTCTCCAGAAGAATCTGATAAGAGCAGGAATCAAATGGATTCCTTATAGACCTAACAGTATCATGCCTAACATTCGATCTCTGGGATATTAGTTGGATGAGGGACTAGAGATATACGGTAACTGTGGGCAGAAAGGTCCAATAGATTTGATCTCTCTGTACTGTCTGGAGACTATAGCGTAATAGCTTGGTACATCCATAGTCGATGAGTTGAATGCATAATAATAATAATTCACTAAGTCAGAAAGAGTTCTGAGTCAAAAAGATTCTGACAGGTGCAACTCACGATCAGCTCGATATTAGGCCTAGAGGGTCACACACAAAAGGTAGTTGACACGACGATGGTAGAGGATTTGATAAGAGTTATCCAATAAACTCTTTTCTAACCAATGACGGAGACAAGACAGTCTGTCACCAGCATGGTCCTAGGGACATAATAGACTTCTGGCGACATAATCGATTGTCGCAAAGATAGTTTTGGCGACAATGACCTCGGCGAAATGACCTATCTTGTCTTGCCAACTTGATTGACGACATCCTGTCTTGCTGTCAAGAAAGGTATGACTGGTTGTACTCCAAGCCATATGTTGCATGGCCGCACGACATATGGGCCATGAGGGAGTTGGTCGGCCACCCTCTATTTAGTTGAGAGGGGATGTGAAGAGTTACAAGTTGAGCTCTTCATACACCTTTCACTCTCTCCCTCTCCTTGCTGCTCTCTCTCGTTCTCTTCCCAACAAGAGAGAAAGATAGAGAGAGAGTTGAGCCGCTCCCTCTTCCTGTTGCTGAAACTTCTGTAAGACCCGCCCTCTTGGCCCTTGGCCAGTCCTCAGGGTCACGACAGACACCCTGGTCGCGACATGGTTGCGCTAAGGGACCGTCACGATAGGCTTCGGGACGCGGCGCACCTGGCCGTCGCAACATGGTCACGACAGGGGTGGGCGTTGCGTTCTTGTCGCGACGTCTGGTGACGTCACGACTGCTTTTCTGACCGCTCTGACTGCTGTCCTTTCTGTCAGAACGGCTTTGTGGGATGTCAGGTGCGTACAACGTTGACGCAACCTGACAAGCCGTCGCGTTCTAGTTTTCCCAGTCTTCGAGTTTGACCGCTTTTGGGGTCGCGCCGGGGCAGGCGGTCGCGACAGGGTCGCGACGCCCTGGGGCGTCGCGACATGGTGAGTGTCGCGCCGCCCAACCGGTCGCGTCTTGGGCCCATCGGTTCAAAACCGAGGTCGGTGCCCCATTTCCCCCTATCTCCCTTTCCTTCTTCTTTCTTCTTCTTCTACTCTCCCGAGCTCTCTCGTGTTCTTTGACAATCTTGGCATTCGTGGTGCTCGCGGTGAGGAGGTGACGTCTCCTTCGTGTAGGGGACGTGCTCGTGGTGCTTGGAGCGAGAAGGAGGTGGCCATTCCGACGTGAAGGCCCCAACGGGTGGCTCTACTCTTGGAGGTAGGGACCCCTTGTCTCCTCTCGTCCTAGCATGCTCCCTTCCCCTTCAGAATCTTTGCTTCTCCGTGGTTTTGGGTGTGGGGGTGAGATCCATATCCGTGTTGTGAGGTTTTCCCCCTTTGAGAGTAGATCTCCATGTTATCCCATGATCATGAGGTTTGAGGGGGTTTGCATGTTTATAGGCTTTTCTATGGGTTTCCCATGTTCCCCCTCCCCCTATGGATGGTTTGTATCGGTTTGTGGGTGATCCTTGGAGGACTGTACTGAGACCCCTCTGGGCTGAGATCACAACGCTATAGAGGTCGCGATGATGTCGCGACCGGCACAGCCGTCGCGACATCATCGCGACGCTCTGAGCGTCGCGACATGGTCGCGACAGCCTTCGGCGTCGCGACAGTGTCGTGACGGTCCTACGGTTCGCGACAAGCATCAGAGATAGGTAAGACATACGGAGTTCCGTTTTCTGTGGAGTCTTCGCCATTTTCGATTTTTGCTATACTCGTGGCACCAGTGCTAGTTTCCTAGTACGGTCCTACACTAGTCGTTCGTCTGGTGCTCGGCATTTAAGGGCTTGTCCCGTGAGAGAGGTTGTTACCATTGCCTGGGACCCCCGTCCCCGCGCACCTGTTGAGGGAGTACTCCGGGCGGCGGGTGTGCTCGAGTCATGGACTTTGGAGCAGAGGGGGAAACGATGGTTAGGACAGGCGTTGAGCCGTTTGCAAAGCTCTCTTGGTTGGTCTGGGACGCCGAGGTCATTTGGAGTCCTTCCCGGCGTAGGCCAATCAGTCCTTTTCTCACTGCCTCTCTTTGTGGCCCCAGAACCACCTAGAGAAGCCAGGTGTGGGACTGTAGTCCCGGCCAGACTACGGCAGTTACTGTTGTGTTACTTGTATTCCTCCCCACTCTGATGAGACGTGGAGGTTTGGACCTGGGTCGAGGATAAGACGTCAGTGGACGCACCTGACCGGTTGACTAGTGGTAGCCTTTTTTCGTAGCTAGTGTCTTGTCCAGGCAGGATTTGCTCTGTCTGCGTTTCCAACCGTGTGGTGGTCACGACGTGCAATTTTACGGAGTTTTTCGACCGCGGTGTCCTTCTGTAGCGTTGCTAGTTAGTAGCTTTGCTTCCGCACTTTCCCTTGTAGAGTAGAAGATATATCTACTGTTGTTTTATTGTTTATATATTCTTCTGCTTGTTAGAGCCAGTAAGAGATTGGTAGTCCCTACTGAGCTTCTGTTGTGAAGCTCATCCCTTCCTTTTCTAGATAAGACTTCTCAGCAGCGACAGGGAGCGCGTCGGGCGAAGGGGCGGGCGGGGCGGTAGTCGTCGTCCCCGCAGCTAGTAGTGTTCTCCCCTTTCAGTTGTACATCACCCTCGAGGTATGCCCCCGTAGTACCCCAGAAAATTCAGTAATTTAAAATTATAGATAAATTGAAATTTTATCAATTAATAAATACAAACTAATTAAAAGGGTACGCATCATTATTGCATGCGTATAAAATCATATAAAAATTTTGTAAAAATAGTAGTTATACTTCAAATAGTATTCCTAATAACCCATTAAGAAATTGGGGCATAGAAAAATCATTTAGACTAAGTTTAAGTATTTATGCGACTTATTATCGTAATTAAGGAATAAGTCGGAGGACCCATTACCATATGTACCAAGTGAATTATAAATCAAAATAACATTGGGTAGACTTTAAACAATATGGGTGATAGCCCATTATGAGATGGATCAATAGACAATCTTGCCTATGAATAATTATTTAATAAAAAGATAATTAAAACTTTTAAGTAAATAAGTATATGGGTTGTACAATTGAGCCATATTTAAGTATTCGGCCAAAAGCAAGAACCCAATTGGTGGATAAATGTTAGAAATATTGGGATGTTAAATGAATTGAAATAATAAATTAATTCAATAAATATGATAAAAAATTAAATTAGATTAAAGAGAGAATAATTGAAATAAAATGGAGTAAATAAGAACCCATTAGCCAAATTAGAGAATGGGTTATTTTAATGGTCCAAACATAAGTTAATGGGCCAAAAATCCAAGAGCCCATCTTGAGATGGGAGATCTTTTGCCTAAATTCAGAGTTAATTAATTAATATAGAAAATGAAATAAAGACTAAAATGTGATGTAATTATCCTAAACAAGAGCCCTCAACCCATCCTAACCCATTGCCCACGGAATTAGACCTCTTTCCATCCCATTAGTGGATAAATGCCAGAAAATAGAGAGATAATAGTGGAAATTCGGAGTTTGAAGAGGAGAGAAGAGTTTTAAGGTTTTAGGACTCTTACACAAGCTATACACACCCCAATTCGGCCCTATCACCCCATAGATCGTTGTTGGAGCTCTAGGAGATGAGGGGAAAGGTTGAAGAACGAAGGAGCAAGGAGAAGGAAGCTTGGACAAAGGGGATTTCATTTCGTTCTTCATCAAAAACCTAGGATTTCTTATCAGCAAAAATGTAGGCAATCTCTCAAGCACAAATCGTGAAATTTTAACTGGGTAGCCCACATGATCCCCTTTAAAAGCCCTATGATTTCCCTATTTTTCATGGCTCTATGAATGAGTATTAATATATCAATCTCTGTCAACTCCATATACACGAATCTTCATGATTGCTCTCATTCCATGTGTGTACTTAATCCAATGCCATAAATTATTCTCATAAATACTACATGATGTAAACTTTCAAACGCCCCTAGTTTCCCTAAATTTCATCATTTGCGAATTAATTCGTTTCTGTGAACTGTGCATGATAGGTCACCGAAAAGTAACATTGTTAAAGCATGCACAAACCTTGTCTGTTTCCTAATTCCTCATGCATGTTGATAGATCTATGAGTCTACTTTCATTTAAAACTGTTTCATAATTTTTGGATCGTCGTGCGATTTTATATCTATTTTAAAAGAGCTCTGTATCATGCTTGAGAGGGAAGGACCAAAACCTAAAAAGGGGAAAAACCCCTTTTCTGGGTCGGGCCGCCCCTCTGAGGTCGCGACGGCCCGACCTGTCACGACCTCAGAGGGGACGCGGTCGGCTGGACTGTCGCGTTATGAACGCGACGGCCCGCACCGTCGCGTTCTTTCCCCCGAACCGCGCCAGGCCGGCCGTTCAACAGTCGCGCCCGGGTGACCCCCATCGCGACTTGATTGCAACGGGCACCCCCGTCGCGTTCTAAGAATTGCTGCCATAACCCAAAATTGTGCTTATGCCCCTACTCTATATGCCATTTAACCCTTGTTTAAGTTAATCATGCACTTTTAAGATTATATTAACCAGAATATTATTATTATCAATATTTAAATAAATCTCATTAATTAAAAGTCATGTGCACGATTTGTCATACTCTCATGATTCTTTACACTTGCACACACTAAACATTCATATTTGCCATTAACCTTACTAAATTCCCTAATATATTTAATAATTAGTGTAATTATTACAAATTTCCTATTTAATTATTGACATTTGTCTTCGATTTATTCGTTTGATTTGTACACCGTTATCGCGTCCCTCTGCTTCGAGGACTCGAGGCAAGACGAACAATGTTTTCGTTACCACTCTTCTTGGCATGGACCACCGCTCTGTTGGAATACTCCTGACTGGACCATGGACTCTTTGTCAAGGCCTCCGTAAGTCTCCTTGGCTTTGGCGCACGTCCATTGCCGACGAGCTGGTTGTACCTAAAAAAACCCGATACACCTTAGGGATTAGCACGATCCAAACGGCCTTAGTGTTTTTCTCTCTACCTTGGCATCACGCCAGACCATCTAGTCAGTGTTCATAGCACGGCTAGTAGGCGGTTGTGACTTCTACCGGACTGTCGACACACGACCTAGTGCTGTGCAACTGTTACTATCACGTGTTTATCGTTGTTTTACGATTTTGATCCTATCTCGTCTACTGTCTCTACTCGCTCATCTATTCAACTCGCTCTACTATCTCGTCTTTTCATCAAGTACTCTCTTGAGACCCTTGAGCTGTTGTGGCTTCTATTATTTTGTACTGTTCTAACTGTCCTAGCACTATAAATGGGTCTTGTGACTCTACTAGACTTGAATGCTACTGCTGAGGGCAACGGAGAGTGTCCGGGGGCTCCAATCTAGTCCTGGGGGCAGAGAGCCACCCGAAAATATCTACAGGGGCTAATGACGATGTCTGCATTTGCACCGTTCTGACTGACTGTTCTAAATGGGCTAGACATCTGACTGTTATACTGTTACTGTTAGTCCGTTAGTTCAGACGTACTACACTGTTACTGTACTATCACTGACTGTTACTGAACTGCTACTGTCATGTTTATTAGCGGCTACGGTCGTACTCTCCTGTTGCACTGCTATGGTTCAACTACTTCTCTCTTCTTACTCTACATGTTACTTGCTATCTTGAGTTATCACTTTCTATCGTGACTTAATCATATTCATTGTGTTATACTTGACTCACTGGCTATTTACACCATGTTACGCGTGCAAATATTTCTCTCAACTTTAACGGACTCTCTCCATCATTAGCTATGATATCATTTACAAGATATTAATCACTTAAAGTATGTCTGTTTTATGAGATATGAAGTCCTACTGAGCGTTATCGATCACCATGCGCTATTATTGCATTGTTTCAGGTAGTCGGATGATGACCTTACACACACCAACGGAAATGGACTGGAGTGATGAGCAACATGAAGTCATAGCGACGGAATGACCTTAGTATCATAGAATTTAGTTAGATATTTGCTTAGTTATCCTTTCCAATGTAATGAAGTCTTTGAATCCTATGTTTTGGCTCTAAATTAGTGGATGTAATAGTTTAGATGATTTCAATAAATGAAGAGTTTATTGTAATTATTGTTCATTAGATGTTCTGATTTTTGCGACTTAATGCGCAATTACGTTACCATACACTTGTTCGCGTCTCCCTAATTTATTCCGATGCTAATTGGAGGGGCGTTGACAGCCCCTAAGGGCTCTGTCCTTCCCTTTTTACTTGTACTAGTGTGCGTATGTTGGGACTGTACTTAGAGCAATATGCTGCGGTCTCGCTCTCCTTTCTGCTTCCGCGTGTGTGCTTCTAATTCAGTAGTTGACGTTTATTTTTCTTACATATTCTGTTAGACTTGTATTATAGCCCTTCCGGGTCTCCGGATCCGTGGGCGACGACCGCGAAAATCGGGTCCTCGCTTGGGCCGAGGGTCGGGGTTCTCAGGGTCTTACAACTTCTGCTACTACTTGTTGTTGTTGTGGCCTTGTTGTTGCTGCACCTTGGAGGTGCACGAGGGAGGAGATGCCGACGAGAGGATGAGCCATTGTCGTCAGTCGTCACCATGTGGACACCGCTAGAGAGAGATCGTGTGAGCTTCTTCATCCACGGGATCGGTTCTGCGCTTCAAGAGATCTACGAACTCCCTTAGGTGAGAAAGTTTTGCCCTTGTATGGATCGCATAAAAGTCATGCCCCGAACATCATCAATCTGATAAATTCTTGTGGAAAATATTTTTATTTTTAAATTTCCTTCCACTACGCATTGATGCTCCCAGACATTTCCCTACGATAACCTCCTTCCCCGAGGGGCGGCCCAATGGGCCCTGACTAAGTGTCAAGAACCATCACTAGAGAGGGGAATGCCGAGAGACCCGCAATCACCGGAGGTTGTAGGGTCAAGTGCGTCCTTTACTCCATGATCTTTGCAACCACCAAAGCTTTTGCAATCACCGAAGAGGGAGAACTGCAGATGCTAGAGTGCTAGGCACATGCGATATTCTCGAGATGAACCGCACATTCCTCAGCGTTTTCCCCCTTCATAATTGATGGAGCCGCCAACAACGCATACATTGTTGTAGCACAATGACCGAGGTCTACTAAGGGAAGCCTCATAGAATTTGGCTAAGCTAGCGCACGAGTGGTGGTAAAGATCTCAACAGATTCCGCTAATGCCAAAGAAATAGACAAGTGGTTCACAACTGGATGCACAACTATTTCGCGATCATCGGGGATCTTGGGGCCGTGCAAGGCAATTCCCACCCCAGCGCTAGGGTCTTTAAGGAAGGTTGAACTGGGCTAGAGAAGAAACATTGTTGCATCTTCACCATGATCGCAAGGGGGAATTGAGGATGGCTGCAGATCCAACTAGGAAACCGCAATTTGATCCACCAAAGTCGAAGGCCCAACTGTAGTCGGCCCTAACTTGTGTTGTCAAGGGCAAAGGCCCCTCCACCTGTGCAGTGGCGTCGACTAAGGTTGCCACAACTGAACACTACATGTCACTAGAGGCGTCTAGAGGAGGCACATGCTCCTCAACTACCTGCACATCACCCAGGGAGTTATCTACATGATATGTCAATGAAATAGGGACAGTCTATCAAGCAGTGCCCATACAGCGCCATTCCAAGTGCGACGAGATGGGTGACGCAATCGCATGCAGTGGAGGATGAGTGAGCACTTAATTTGAGGCTTTTGTAGGGGAGGCACCATTACCAAATGTAGAAGCCCTCTTGCAGGAGTGCGCATTGTGGCCAAGTTGACAACAAGAGGCACAAAAAGACGACAAGTTTGGGTACACATAGGCTGCCAACACCTCGTGGAAGACCAATCCAAATCTGGGGGGGGGGGGGAGGGGGGGGGAGTTTTGGAGGCATTAGTTCAACACAAACGTGGGCCACCTCCATATTAGAGAGTGTAGTGTGTTTTTGTCAATCAAAAGGACCTCTTCAATTTCAGAAGGACCTCTTCAACGTTACAAGCTATGGAGAATAAGAGAGGATCCTGATAGAGATTCGCCGGCAAACCTGGCAGCTCCATCCAGATTGGCACAATGGGGGGGTTGCTAAAGGAGATAACTCCATAGTCAATTTGAAGAAATAGAAGACGACCTCAAACATAGAGAGACCCTCGAAGTAGGAGATGCATGAAATCCTCAGACTCTAAAATCATAGCAAAAGATGTTTTGGATCTAAAGCACTCAAGATCAATCACGACAAAATTGACAACGATGAGCTAGTTGTGATATATTTCTTGAAAAGAAGGCTTTTTGAGGTGTGCACGTGATGACAGCAAACTCAAAAGGAGGTGTGAGTGCTTAATCTCCTCAGCAGAGAAGAAACAAGCTCACCTTCATCAAGGTGTGACGGGACATGCACAAAGAGTTTCAATACTTGGGGACCAACGAAGAGACTAGGGCCTAAACCAAGGAAAGCGGCACCAATTGAGATGGCACCGTGGGTGATGTAGCAGCAAGTGGGGGGGGGGGGGGGTGCTTGGTCATGCTCTTCGCAACATTCGACGACAGTAGGAGATCCTAGCATAGCACTAAGAGACGAGAGAAGAGAGACCAAATGTAGATGTTGGTAAATGATTCAGATGTGTACTTTGGCCAATGAACGTAAGTGAGAAAATACTCGTACTTGTCAACATAAAACAACTATCATTCACAAATTGTATACGTCAAATCTCAAGACTGTAGGTGATAGACACAAGAAGAGAGAAGCAGAGGGAGAAAGAGGATCTATCTCTATAAGTCTTGAGGACTTCACATTTATAAGACCCTTTGGCCTAAGAATGCTAATTGCACAGAGATAAGAGTTTCAACAAATTAGACCCTGTTATGACTCTAATTAATATGGATAATCACATGTCAATATCTCCTACTCAAACACTTTGGCATTCATCTCTCCATAATATCTCATCTTACTCTTCTTTCATACGAGGAATGGCATGTGCGACCTGACGATAAAGATTTATAGGTGAGAAGTGTTATATTAAACTACCACCACACTAACATAACACTACAACTTGATATCTCACCTCGTACCCCAAACCACATGTTCATACCAAATTAAGTTGATATAAACTATTAAATATATATCTACACCTTAATCTCTCAAACTATGTATTTGTCCTTAGGATCACATCGAACTCATCTAACATAATTGCCTAAGGCAGCATTTGGGAGTAGTTTTCATAAAGTGAAAATCCGAAAAAGCAGCTTTCGCTGCACCATGACATCTGCAGGTCGCTTTTGGCCTCGTCACCCGTGATTTTTGCGGCGCGGGCAATGAGGCTGCAACAATTGAAAAAAAAATGAAAAAATTTTGGGTGGTGCTCTCCCTATCTCTCTCTCTCTCTCCTACGATTCCAAAAAAATTTCAAAGCGGCTCTACACCTGCTTTTCAACATGCGTCGTCTTCTCTCTCTCTCTCTCCTTTCAAAAATTTTTATAACCCATTACCAAATGCTACGTAAGCAATGAGTCACAAAACATGTGTGTGAAACAAGTTTGACTTGTCCTAGGCCACAAAATGCCAATTCACTTAGACTTTATTATTTTCTAGACATGCTCTGGTAGACTACATGACTCATGGCCCTTGGATAACATGCTAAAACAGCAACATCAAACATCCACTTCATGACTAGTGCATAGTCCTAAAGAGTACAATTAATGAATCATTAGCTTCAACAGACCCACATAGTGATGAAGTAAGGATCCATTCTATATATCACTCCTATAATGGTTGACGACTGGCACATATAGTGTGATTTTATGCTATAGTGGAGATCCTATATGGATATGTCATAGTCAAATATCATACAAATCTAAAAAATCACTCTCACAAGTGCTCCACATCCACATGGCATAGATAGATTTTAGCCATATTAGGCTACATGGAAACAAATAATTCCATGTTCGATTGATCATTTCCAATCTCATCTTAGAACATCTGCTAAGACGGCATATTACTATCTTTCGCACTCCCAATGGATATGAAGCATCCACAAGTCTATCTTATCATGCTCACTCTCATAGTGACATAGTGATCATTCTTGTGAGAGAACTAATCGTAAGTCTAATGACATTTAATAACTGCATTCATATACATAATGCACTAATTTAAACAATAATGTAAAGAAACACTCATATTTTATTACATAAAAATGGTATCTAAAATAAGACGATTCATATACATAATGCACTAAGTTAAACAATAATGTAAAGAAACACTCATATTTTATTGCATAAAAATGGTATCTAAAATAGACGACAAGCACCAGGAAAATAGCTCCTCCACCAATATGAATTCATATCTCAAAGTGGACTTGTGTTCATCTCTATCTATTGACCCATTAGCATCGGACTATCCAATCAACTTACGGTTTCCACCACGATAGAACAATGCTATTTTCTCAATACCTCGCAGATATCCAAAGATCCTTTTGACTATTAGCCAATGTGCAATACCAAGATTACTTTGATATGTACTCACCATGTCAACTATAAAGTAAATGCCAAGCTTAGTACACATTATTGCATACATCGAACAATCGACTGCATTGGCATAGGGAATTCTTTTCATTTGTCCATTTTTTTCTTCGATTCTACAGCATCATTCATTGTTAAGGATTCAACCTTTTTCCATTGGATTGTCAGCAAGCTTGGCTTTATGTACATGGAAGCACTCCAAGATCTTCTTAATGTAAGTTTCTTAAGACAAACTTCGAAGTCTCACTACAAGAAAAGCGAGATTTTCGATGAACCATTTCCATCGGAAATCCGTCGAGAAAGTCGTTTTCGAAGAAACTCTGACAAATTTTCTACATAAACAATCCGTCGAAAAAAATAGGTCAAAAATAATCAACGGATATTATTTTCGTCAAAAATCCTATCATAACTTCTAGCAGAATATTCCCATCAGAAATTCCGATGGATTTATCGTCAAAAATTTCTGGTAGATAAATTTCGATAGAATATCCGACAGTAATCAGTTGAAAATTTTCCTCTATTTTTTTCGTGTAATTTTACACCTATTAAATTACATAACAGTCAATAAATATCTATAGAAAAATCTGCAACAATAAATATTCATAATCAAATTTTCAAAAAATAAATCAAGAGAGATTTACTGCATCGTCCTCTCCGTCCCCCTTAGGCTCCCGTGTGTGTGTGTGTGTGTTAGTGACAGTGAGAGATGGAGATCTAAATAAATAGTAATATTGCTCCAATCATTAGACAGTGCTTAAGCACTGCTATTGACAGTACTTAAGCATTGTCTACTACAATTTGCAGTCGAGGAGGGCAGGGCCAAGAAGTGGGGGGAGGGGGAGGGGGCGCAAGCAGAGGGGGGATGGGGCACTGGAGGGGGGGCAGGGTCGGGAAGGGGGGCACAGTCGGGGTGGGGGGGAGCAAGAGGAGCAGAGATGGGGGATGGGGCATAAGCCGGTAGAGGGGGGGCGGGGGATGGTTGACGACGGAGGGAGGAGGGGGGGTGCAGGTGCGACGACGGATCAAGTGGGGGCGACGACGGAATGAGGGAGCTTACCAAACGGAGGTGCGACAACCGGAGGTGGTGCGGTCGCGATCGGGCGACGATTGCGAAAATCGATGGAGAGAGAGAGAGAGAGGGTCTAGGTGCGCTGGGCGGAATTTTAGGGTGGGTTTTTCGGCAACTTTCCGACGAGAAAGAATCTGTCAAAAATTTTCGACGGCTTTCTAACGGATTTAATGCTGTCAAAAATTTTCGACAGATTTATTGTCGTTAGAAATTCCCAACGGATTTCCAATAGAATATTTTTCGTTAGAAAATTCCATCGGTATTGCTGCTGCTTTTTCTTGTAGTGTCTCTTGGATGGATCCCTCTAGATCCTCACTCTCGGTATATATTTTGCCTTGCCCAAGTCCTTCATCTCAAATGTGGACGATGACCACTCTTTAGTGGCTTTCATATCATTCTTAGCTAAAAGATATTATCGACATATAAAGATAGGATGAAAACACTTTTCTCAATCTTCTTAACATACACAAACGGTCTTCTTCAGACATTGAAAAACCAATTGAAATGATTGCTTGATGAAATGATGATACCATTGTCTATACAATTATTTCAATTAATAAATAGAACATTTTAAGCGACACCAACTTTGCACTTCTCCCTCAACTACAAAACCCACTAGTTAAGTCATATAGATCCTCTCCATCTAATTCTCTATTGAGAAATATAGTTTTCACATCGATCTGAAATAATTTCCATGTTACATGAGTGACACAGCTAGGATAAGGCAAATAGAAACAAATCTTACTGTAGAGCTATTTCTAGCCTCCTAGGCCCGTAGGCCCACATGACCTAGCGAGGCAAAACGGTTGTGGCCCTCGCGCCTTGTGTCCTCGCGTCAGCCAACCGGCTTCCGAACACGTTTAAGCCATTAAACACCCAAGGGTCCTAGCGGCAGTTTCCGAACACTGCAACGTTTGCTCGAACAGGATTTGCCCTTACCGAGCAGACTAGGCAGCTCCTACTCAAGCCCGCATTCGTCAAGATGCCCGAGCGTCGGGCACGCGCGCGGGTTCCACGACTCGAACACCTCCAGGATCCAGGGAGTGCTCTCCGGACACCCCCCATTCTGTTTGGTCCAGGCCCCAGCCTACCGAACACGTCCTGCTCAAGACACACTGTGGTCCCGTTGGCATGTGCTGCGCCCAGACACTGGCTACCGAACAGCCGTTCTAGCCTACCGAACAAGCAACCTGCTCGGTACCTGTCGCCCAGGAGCCTCCAAGCAGCTCCCCGTCTCCTAACGACAGTTACAACAGCTCCATCGCGCGCTCCCCACGATCATGTGGTGCATTAACTGCAGGCCCCCTTAACGGACGCACGAACGCGTAACTTCTCGCCAAGGGCGCCAACCGACGCGCCCTTTTCGGCGTCATTAGGGGACTTTCCGTCCCACTCCTTCCGTACCATCGCCTATAAAAGGCCCAGGTAACCTCCACCCAGAGGTAGGTGGGTCTCGGACGCTCACACTCGCCCTCGCGCGACTCACACACGAGAACCCCCTTTCCTTCAAGCCTCTCAAGTCTCATACTGACTTTGGCATCGGAGGGTTCCCCCCGGTTCTTCAACCAGGGCCCCCTGATCCAGTTCTGGTTTTGTAGGCTCCTGTCTGCACCGGCATTCGTCTTCCCCATCTTCTCCGGTGGAGGCCCGTTTGGCTATAGCCCAAACAGAAAACGCCACCACAGTTTGGCGTCGTCTGTGGGAACGACAGCAGCCATGGCTCGCAGACGTTCCTCTCACCAGAACTACAGCAGTAGGGCGACGAGGTCTCGACAGTCGCGCGCGGACTCGCGCGTCAGAGTCCCCCCTGTCGACCCCGCCGTCGCCCCCCACTGGTGCACCCGGCGACAATCCTACTGTTGCAGTACCTGCGACCGCCCTGGAGATAGCAGAGCTCCGGCGGCATATGCAACATCTGACAGAATCTGTCAGGGCCTCCAGGCCCAGTTGGCCAGACAACTTGCCCTGACAGTTCCCCCCGCCACCGGAGCAACTAGCGGAGTCGTCTCACTGACGGTCTCGTGCCCCTCCAGTGCCACAGAAGCAGCATGCAGAACTGCCCCCATTCGCACGCCGAACACCAGTGCGACAGGCCAACTCACCCCGCCGTACCGCGGCGGTTCAGGCCCCCATGTGTTCCGACGTCGATTCCAGCACCCATGTGTCAGGCGCGAGGGCTCAACGCTGCGGACCAAGAATTGGGTCAGACGCCTCCGCCGCGTCGCTGACCTTGAATGCCGCATGGACGCGATGATCCAGAAGCAGAAGGCAGACTCTTGGAGATGACGACCTAGACTTCCGCTCCCCGTTCACCGCAGAGATCCTGGAAGCCTGGGTCTCCCCAAAACTGCCTCTACCTTCCATCGCGCCCTACGACGTCACCACTGACCCAGCGGACTACGTCCATGGGTTCAAGTCGCACATGGTGTTCCACGGAGCATCAGACGTGGCCAAATACCGTCTTTCCCGACCACGCTGAAGGGGCTGCGCGGGTATGGTTCGAAGCCCTCCCCGCGGCTCCATCTCTTCCTTCCACCAGTTGAAAAAATCCTTCCGGATCACTTCCTGGCCGAAAGGTCTCAGCCACGCACCCCCCGGCATCTCTTCTGTCTGTTCGGCAGAAGAAGGACAAGCACTCTGGGACTACATCCAGCGGTTCCGGACAGAAGCGCTTCGCATCCCGCTCCTCGACGTCTCTTTAGCCACCAGTGCCCTCATCTGAGGCACTCGCGACGGCTTCCTTCAAAGGACGCTCGGGTGCAGCAGCCGCCTACCCTCGCTGACCTCCTCTTCATCGCCCAACGCCACGCTGCGTGCGAGCACTGCGGGAGAGTCTGGCAGTCAGCTGAGCCTAGCAAGCGAACCCGCCCCAAAACGGGAAGGACTTATAAGGTCATTTGGTTCTCGGAAGAGGTTTCTACAAGCTGCCTACCTTCGGCGGCAAAACCATACTGAGAACCTGACATGTAAAAGGCTTATTATTTATAAAAGCCTCTCTGCTCAGTGTCCTACTTCTCTCTTTATTGTTCTATCGTTTGATGTAAAGGGCGAACGGTACAACCCCTGGTCACGAGCTCCTCAGCTCAGAAGACCAGCGCGATACCCGTCCTAAGACAGAGGTGTTCGGTACAACCCCAAGTTGACGAGCTCTTCAGCTCGACCTGCGCGGAACCCACGAGCCTCTAGACACCGACGAATTCCGATTCGAACGGAACACAACTAGAAAAGAGAGGAAAAAAGGACAACGCTAGTTAAAGAATTCGGACGAACGGTACAACCCCTGGTCACAGCTCCTCAACTCAGAAGACCAGCGCGATCCGTCCTAAGACAGAGGTGTTCGGTACAACCCCAGGTTGACGAGCTCTTCAGCTCGACCTGCGCGGAACCCACGAGCCTCTAGACACCAGCGAATCCACCTTGCCTGCCACCAGTTCGGCAAGCCACGCCCCCAAGCGCCCTCCGACCTCGCTTACAAGCGCTTCTCAGGAGGGCGTCGCCTCATCGCAATCGACCGCTGCTCCACCGCAGGCATGAAGACAGCTCCCCTCTCAAGTGCTCACGATCACATCCGAGCAGAATTGAGAGGGTGGGGGCAAGTGTAGAGCTATTTCTAGCCTCCTAGGCCCGTAGGCCAATCATGACCCAGCAAGGCAAAACGGTTGTGGCCCGCCCTCGCGCCTTGTGTCCTCGGCGTCAGCCAACCGGCTGCCGAACACGTTTAAGCCGTTAAACACCCAGGGTCCTAGCGACAGTTTCCGAACACTGTACGGTTTGCTCAAACAAGATTTGCCCTTACCGAGCAGACCAGGCGGCTCCTGCCAAGCCCGCATCGTCAAGATCCCGAGCGCCGGGCACCGCGCGGATTTCCACGACCCGAACACCTCCAGGATCCAGGGAGTGGTCTCCGGACACCCCCCATTTTGTTCGGTCCAGGCCCCAGCCTACCGAACACGTCCTGCTCAAGACACATCGTGGTCCCGTTGGCATGTGTTGCACCCAGACACTGTGTGACGAAATGCCTCGGCCAAGCCTGTTAAACCGATAACGTACTTGATCCGAGTCCGCCTCCCCCGAACGGGCCGAAGCCTCGCAAGGGAAACCATACCACAGTCCGTGTAAACACAAAGGAACACACCATTTTATATATAATTGCACAAGTTACATAGCCAAATTTCCACAAAAACTAAAAAGAAGTACAAGCCTGGGCATACCCCGAGGTACAACTGAAGAAAGTAAATAACTATCTAACTACACTGCTGGAGTACTACTCAGCTGGAACTACAACCGCTGGAGGTACTGACCTGCACCGCTACGGGCGCGGCTCTGAGCTGGACGACGGTCGTGAACGTCCTCTCGCTCTCACCTGTGGGGGTAGGGGTGGCCTCTCTAGTCACTGGCTCATAGGGAACTCCCCCAACACCGAGCAAACCAAAACCACAGGTACGAAAGCAGTAAACAATACCAACAATTTATAGAACAGCTAAACAGAAATTAAAGCTGTAAAAGTACTCACCGTCTGCCGACTTCGTAAAAACAACTTTATAATTAAACGGCAATCAGTACAGGTGTACAAGCTAAAGTAGAGACAGCCAACACGAGCCACGTGAACTGGTTCGCGACACCAGAACTGACTCAGACAAGCTAACACAGGTCTACCTCTCAGTCTCGCAGCCGGACGAAAGGTCCAGCTGCCGCTCCACGTAAAAGGTCAAGCAACTGTGGAGACCAACTAAACACCACCACCTGCAGACCACACGGTCACAGGCCCATGCCTGACACCTCCAGAGACCCTGGCCTGGGCTCGCTAGAGTGAGGCACTGGAAAAGGACTAACTGGGGACCATGTCGACTACTAGTGTCCGTACCCCCAACTACGAGCGCGCTACAAGTGACTAAAAACAAACTCAAGTGTTACTGTCCCACTGTCGTCTTTCCCTCAGCGGACGTACAACTCAACCAAGAGTGAGGGTGTCCAGGTCAGACGACACAGACCTCGACGGTACAACACAAGTACCGGGACAAAGCCCCGAGCTAACAGCCTGGCTCACAAAGAACCTGGGGCACCCAATTGGAGAGGTAACCACGGTAGGCGTCGTACTACTAGCCACGTACACAAACCACGTGCACGTCATACACAAACCACGTGAACCCTCACGTAAACCACAAGTGACAATGGTCCACTACACGTGAACCCAGCTGACTCGCGTAAACAACGCGCAGTCACTGAAGTAAGTAACTAATTGCATACCTTGTATACTAAACACGAGAACCATGTGCACTCAGTGCACCTCACGTATCAACACACATGCATTATCGATAAATACTGTAATCAGTCATTTCTGCTTATAACCAGTAGCGGCAACATCGACTGCCGCTTACAACAAGTCAACGGCAAGGGACCTGGCCGTTAACATCTGGCTGAGGAGCTTGGCGACAAACGATGTTGACGCCAAGTTCTCTGGCCTTAAACCCTGCAGAACCCTAATCCGGCTCTGCGGCTTTCCAACCGTTCTAACTATAGAAAAACATATAGAAACGATTCTTTTAACATGCAGGAACCCACATAACCCAACACAGCATGCTTCGAACATTAAATTACTCAAACCACCCATTATCCCCGCATGGTGCAACTTTATCCGAAAATGCATTATCATGCTGATTCAGGTAGTTATGATGTGTTTTAATGTTTCTACGGAGCTAAACGGGTTCATCCCCTACCTCAGAACACGCTAGAACCTCCCGCAATCTCTCGGTTCACACCGAACCCTCCGCGAGCTCCCACGAGAATTGCACCACGCCGCGACGTTTCCTCGCACAATTCGGCAATGCCACGCGTTCTACGATCGTCCAACCACTCTTCGTACCTGTTTAAAGCTTCAGAAACACCAGGACGCGAAGCTGGGGCAAGAGGGGAAAGAACCAGGTAAGAACCTGCCCTCGGGTGAGCCTATAACCTGCATCATTCTCAGGTTGGCGTCAACCCCTATGCCGCCAACAGCAACCGCCACCCTTAGCGTCCACATCTACTGCCGCCAAGTTCATGCAGTCAACGTCCACTAGCATGGACGCCAACCAGTCAACGGCCACCCCTGGCCGCCAACTCCAACTGACAGCAGCAGGTCCTATTTCATTTCAGGACCAACCCAGCACTTCACCTGCTCAAACCACACATTCACCCACACATTCCACACAACCTACTCACATTGGCCTCACAACGGCCTACCAAACCACACACACGTGATCCGCATGGATCCGAAAGGCACGCGACGTTACATTACTATCATCTAAAGAAAATTTCGACCTCGAATTCATAACACAACTTAAAGTTAAACAACTCATACACACCACCTTTACAAGTATTATCATCTAAAAAGAAAATACACAAGCTTACTCAACAGATAGGATACCCTTAGCCATTTCCGCGGCCAACTCCCAGGTATCCTCACCACCTAGTCTTTTTTCCCATCTCACTTTAACTAGCTCAATTTCTTTATTCTCATCTTCTTCATCTTTCTTTCGATCTGTGATCTGCACCGGATATTCTGGCATAGTCATGTCCGGTCCTCAGGTCACCACCTTGGTATCTAATTATCTGAGCCGAATCTTCAATACACTTTCTCAACATGGAGACATGGAAAATATCATGCACATCTGCAAAATCAGCTGGCAAATTCAGTCTATAAGTTGCTTCCCCAATCCTTCTAACACTTGAAATGGTCCCACAAATCTTGGGCTCAACTTTCCAGACTTGTCACATCTCATAATACCTTTACTCGGGAAACTCTCAGAAAAACAAAATCTCTCACCTCAAACTGAAGTGGTCTCCTCCGCACATCTGCATAACTTTTTTGTCTGCTTTGAGCTGCCTGCAATTTTTCTTTAATAAGTTTCACCACTTCCGTGGTTTGCTGAATCAATTCAGGACCCACCAATTGCCTTTCTCCCACTTCATGCCAGTTCAATGGGGTTCTACATGGCCTTCCATATAAGCTTCATACAGTGCCATCCCAAGACTGGAATGATAACTATTATTGTAGGCAAACTCAACCATTCCCAAATGATGCTCCCAACTACCTCCCCAAACTAAACAACAAGCCCGCAACATATCTTCAATTGTCTGATAGTCCTCTCTGTCTGACCATCTGTCTGGGGATGATAAGCGGAGCTATACCTCAACTCAGAACCAATTACTTTCTGCAGACTTCTCCAAAACCAAATAATCTTGGATCTCTATCTGATACAATAGTCTTCGGAATACCATGCAGTGGAACAATTCTTTCAACATAAATATTTGTCAATCTGTCCACTGTCCAAGACATACTTACTGCCACTAATCTACATACCTTAGTCAATCTGTCAACAAACACCCATATTCCATTGCCCGAACTCGACCTTGGTAAACCTGCCACAAAGTCCATTGCAATATCATCCACTTCCACTGTGGAATAGGTAACGGTTGCAATAGACCTCCAGGCTTCTGATGCTCTGCTTTAATCTGTTGACAAATAGCACACCTTGCCACAATTCTGCTATTTCTTTCTTCATATGAGGCCACCAAAATGCCTTCTTAAATCATGGTACATTTTAGTACTACCCGATGAATAGTGTACCTAGATTTATGAGCCCCTTCCAATACTCGCTGCTTCACCTCTCTTCTGCAGGAACAACAACCTGCCTCGAAGCCTGACCACACAATATCATCAAATAGACTCTTCCATTTTCACAATCTCACTAACCTGCATCTGCTCTCTGAGCCTCATATTTGCCAATACAAAGACGGTTCTACAGCACTAGCAGTTAGAATTGCCCGTCGCTGACTACTGGGCACATACAAGGAGTTCTCCCCACTTCTTCATATAACTTCCATTCTTTAATCATCATCAAATTCATATATGCCTTTCTGCTCAAGGCATCAGCTACAACATTGGCCTTACCCGGATGTAAGCCAAACTAAATCATAATCCTTCAAATACTCAATCCATCTGCGCTGGCGAAGGTTCAAATCTTTCTGTGAGAAGATATACTTCAAACTTTTATGATCTGTAAAAATCTCAAATCTCTCGCCATACAGATAATGCCTCCACATTTTCAAAGCAAACACAACTGCTCCAATTCCAAATCATGAGTGGGGTAATTCTCTCTGCTGGCTTCAATTGCCTGGACGCATAGCTATCACTTTACCATGATGCATAAGCACTGCACCAAGTCCTCTCCTTGAAGCATCAGTATACAATACAAAACCACCACTCCCTGCCGGTATGTCAATATAGGTGCTGATGTAAGTCTTTTCTTCAATTCCATAAAACTTTTCTGACATTCACCGGACCATACAAAAGGCACACTCTTTCTAGTCAATCTTGTCATAGGTGCTGCAATCTTAGAAAAATCTTGAATAAAGCGCCTATAATAACCTGCCAACCCCAGAAAACTTCTAATCTCAGTTATTGACTTAGGCACTTGCCATCTCATTACTGCTTCCACTTTACTAGGGTCCACTGCTACTCCTTTAGCTGAAATAACATGACCCAAAAACTGAATTTCTTCAGCCAAAATTCACACTTATTGAATTTGGCAAACAACTGGTTATCTCTTAACAACTGCAGGTAAATCTCAAATGAGCTGCATGCTCTTCTTCAGATGCTGAATAAATTAGAATATCATCAATAAAGACCACATAATTGATCTAAATATGGATGAAAATTCTATTCATCAGATCCATAAAACCTGCAGGAGCATTAGTCAACCCAAAAGGCATTACCACAAACTCAAAGTGACCATATCTAGTTCTGAACGCTGTTTTATCTATATCTCCTCTTTGATTCTCAACTGATGGTACCCGGACCTCAAATCAATCTTAGAAAACACATTTGCTGATTGCAACTGATCAATAAATCATCTATCATCGGCAACGGTACTTATTCTTGATGGTCACATCATTCATTTCCTATAATCATACACATCCGAAAACTTCCATCTTTCTTTTTCACAAATAAAATCGGCGCTCCCCACGGGAATGACTCGGTCTAATAAACCTTTTTGCAACAACTCTTCTAATTGCTTTTTCAATTCTTTAAGTTCTGCTGGTGCCATCCGATATGAGCTTTAGAAATCGGCATGGTACCTGGCAGCAACTCAATGGTAAAGTCCACCTCTATGTGGAGCTAAACCGGCAAATCCTCAGGAAAAACATCAGCAAATTCCCTAACCACGGGAACTGCTTCCATTGGCTGACTGGCTTCTACCAACTTACCGAGGCTAAATAAGCCCACACCCATCATTTATCAACTTTCTAGCTTTAATTGCAGAAATTAGAACTTGGAGGTATAAAAAAGGCATACCTTGATATTCAAACACTGCACCATTAGGATGACAAAATCTGATCCTTTTCTTTCTGCAATCTAACATTGCTCCATACATTTCAAGCCAATCCATACCCAGAATGATATCATAATCTGACAACTACAGGCATACAACCGACCCGGCATCTGGTTCCCTTCAATCATAACAGGAGCTTCATCTATATAGCTCAAAGTGACAAGAACTCATCTGAAGGAACCTCCACCACTAACTCACAAGACTTCTCCTCTAGAGGATGAGCTATACAATCCAGAAATTCTTCGGAAATGAAAGAATGAGAGGCACCCGAATCAAATAAAACTCTTGCTGAATATTATAAAGGTAAAGTACCTTCTATCATATTTGACGCCTCTGTCTGGGCTCGGGTGATAGCCATAACCCTCTTCCCTCGCTGTGCGTGCGGTACTCCTCTGCCACGACCTGCCTGTGGCTGCTAGAACTGCTGAGGCTGCTGCTGCTGCACACCTCTGCCATACCCATATTCTCTTGCATATGGACAATTGCGGATCAAATGCCCCGGCTGATTACAATTATAACATCTATACCCTGGAGGACAATAGGCTGCCTGGCAGTGCTCTGCTGAACTCCTCCACCTCAGGCCTACCTCGGCTGCTGCTGCAACTGCTGACGACCTCCCCATCCTCTTCCTTTGCCTTTAAATACTTGCTTTAATTTCTGGCCCCATTTCCGAAACCAGATGGAGAAGGTCCTGCCGTGCTTTACCTTTGCTTGCACCTACTGTCTGCTGCGGTAGCCAGAAACTACCTGAGCCTGACTCACCTGCCTGCGAGTCCGGATAGACCTCTCCAAAGTAGCTGCCCTCTGCGCTGCCTCTTCCAATGTCTTGCACATGAGAGGTACCGCATCCTGCAATTCCACTCTTAATCCTCTGATAAATACTCAACCATCATGTTATTATCTGAAACCACATATGGCGCATAACGCTAAGTGCCATAAATCTCATCTTGTACCCTAAAACTGAAAAGTACCTTGCTGAAGAGTCTGAATGTTCCCTTTTCACCTGCTGCACTTGGATCGGAAAGAAATGTATCGTTAAATATATCAATAAATTCCGACCAAGTGATGGCCTCCTTTGTCCTACCTGCGAAGGTGGTCTGCATCTTCAGTCGCCACCATTCCAGGGCAAAGCCCCTTAGCTGATAAGCAGCTAATAACTCTATCTGCTGCCGGACACCTCATAGTCGCAAAAACTCTTTCAATTTCATGAACCCAGTGCTCTACTGTATCTGGATTCAGCCCTCCTGAATAAGTAGGTGGCTTCAATCTCAGAAACTTCTCCACCTGCACTCACGGGTTCTTCTGCTATCAACACTGGTGGTGGTGGTGGTAACAGTGCTGCAAAAGGTATCTCCACTCTCGGCGGGACTGGAGCTACAGGTACAGCCTCTCCATCCCAGGTGGCACTGCAACTGGTGTACCGGCGCCTGCTGATCCATCCTCGCCCGAATATCCGTGAGGCTTTCCCAAATCCTCTCTATCATACGTTGGGTGCTTTCCTCTGGATCATCTCCTCCACCACCCAATCTCTTCTATCAATCATACCAGAAATTTTCTACATAATAAAATACCAAACAAAAATCAAAACAACAAATTATCAAAACTAGGGTCTCTACCAGCAGTGTACAAAGACTGAAAAAAGGCTATGTATCTTTCTAGTTCCCTTATATTAACACGGACCTTGCTCTGATACCAACTGTGACGGAATGCCTCGGCCAACCCGTTAAACCGATAACGTACTTGATCCGAGTCCGCCTCCCGCGAACGGGTCGAAGCCTCGCAAGGGAAACCAAACCACAGTCCGTGTAAACACAAAGGAACACACCTTTTATATATATATGCACAAGTTACATAGCCAAATTTCCACAAAAACTAAAAAGAAGTACAAGAGCTTGGGGCATACCCCGAGGTACAACTGAAGAAAGTAAACAACTATCTAAACTACACTGCTGGAGTACGACTCAGCTGGAACTACACCGCTGGAGGTACTGACCCTGCACCGCTACGGCGCGGCTCTGAGCTGGACGACGGTCGTGAAACGTCCTCCTCGCTCTCACCTGTGGGGGTAGGGGTGAGCCTCTCTAGTCACTGGCTCAGTAGGGAACTCCCCCAACACTGAGCAAACCAAAACCACAGGTACGAAAGCAGTAAACAATACCAACAATTTATAGAACAGCTAAACAGAATATTAAAGCTGTAAAATTACTCACCGTCTGCCGACTTCGTAAAACAACTTTATAATTAAACGGCAAACCAGTACAGGTGTACAAGCTAAAGTAGAGACAGCCAACACGAGCCACGTGAACTGGTTCGCGACACCAGAACTGACTCACAAGCTAACACAGGTCTACCTCTCAGTCTCGCAGCCATGGACGAAAGGTCCAGCTACCGCTCCACGTAAAGGTCAAGCAACTGTAGAGACCAACTAAACACCACCACCTGCAGACCACACGGTCATAGGCCCATGCCTGACACCTCCAGAGACCTGGCCTGGGCTCGCTAGAGTGAGGCACTGGAAAAGACTAGCTGGGGACCAGTGTCGACTACTAGTGTCCGTACCCCCAACACGAGCGCGCTACAAGTGACTAAAACAAACTCAAGTGTCACTGTCCCACTGTCGTCTTTCCCTCAGCCGGACGTACAACTCAAACACAAGAGTGAGGTGTCCAGGTCAGACACACACCCTCGACGTACAACATAAGTACCGGGACAAAGCCCCGAGCTAACAGCCTGGCTCACAAAGAACCTGGGGCACCCAACTGGAGAGGTAACCACGGTAGGCGTCGTACTACTAGCCACGTACACAAACCACGTGCACGTCATACACAAACCACGTGAAACCTCACGTAAACCACAAGTGACAATGGTCCACTACACGTGAACCCAGCTGACTCGCGTAACAACGCGCAGTCACTGAAGTAAGTAACTAATTGCATACCTTGTATGCTAACACGAGAACCATGTGCACTCAGTGCACCTCACGTATCAACACACATGCATTATCGAAAATACTGTAATCAGTCATTTCTGCTTATAACCAGTAGCGGCAACATCGACTGCCGCTTACAACAAGTCAACGGCAAGGGACCTGGCCGTTAATCCTGGCTGAGGAGCTTGGCGACAAACGATGTTGATGCCAAGTTCTCCGGCCTTAAACCCTGCAGAAACCCTAATCCGGCTCTGCAGGCTTTCCTCGTTCTAACTACAGAAAAACATATAGAAATGATTCTTTTAACATGCAGAACCCAACATAACCCAACACAGCATGCTTCGAACATTAATTACTCAAACCCCTCATTATCCCCGCATGGTGCAACTTTATCTGAAAATACATTATCATGCTGATTCAGGTAGTTACGATGTGTTTTAATGTTTTCTACGAGCTAAACGGTTTCGTCCCCTACCTCAAACACGCTAGAACCTCCCGCAATCTCTCGGTTCACGCCGAACCCTCCGCAAGCTCCCACGAGAATTGCACCACGCCGCGACGTTTCCTCACGCAATTCAGCAACGCCACGCGTTCTACGATCGTCCAACCACTCTTCGGTACCTGTTTAAAGCTTCAGAAACACCAGGACGCGAAGCTGGGGCAAGAGGGGAAGAGAACCAGGTAAGAAACCTGCCCTCGGGTGAGCCTATACCTACATCATTCTCATGTTGGCGTCAACCCCTATGCCACCAACAGCAACCGCCACCCTTAGCGTCCACATCTACTGCCGCCAAGTTCATGCAGTCAACGTCCACTAGCATGGACGCCAACCAGTCACGGCCACCCCTGGCCGCCAACTCCAACTGAACAGTAGGTCCTATTTCATTTCAGGACCAACCCAGCACTTCACCTGCTCAAACCACACATTCACACCACACATTCCACACAACCAACTCACATTGGCCTCACAACGACCTACACAACCAACACACACATGATCTGCATGGATCCGAAAGGCACGCGACGACACACTGGCTATCGAACAACCGCCTAGCCTACCGAACAGGCAACCTGCTCGTACCTGTCGCCCAGGAGCCTCCAAGGCTCCCCGTCTCCTAACGACAGTTACAACAGCTCCATCGCGCGTCCCCCCCACAATCATGTGGTGCATTAACTACAGGCCCCCTTAATGGGTGCCCGAACGCGTACTCCTCGCCAAGGGTGCCAACCGACGCGCCCTTTTCGGCGTCATTAGGGGACGTTCCATCCCACTCCTTCCGTACCATCGCCTATAAAAGGCCCAGGTAACCTCCACCCAAAGGAGGTGTGTCTCGGACGCTCACACTCCGCCCTCGCGCGACTCACACACGAGAACCCCTTTCCTTCAAGCCTCTCAAGTCTCATACTGACTTTGGCATCGAGAGGTTTCCCCCCGGTTCTTCACCGCCCCCCCTGATCTAGTTCTGATTTTGCAGGCTCCTGTCCGCATCGGCATTCGTCTTCCCCATCTTCTCCGGTGGAGGCCCGTTTGGCTCTAACCCAAAAGGAAATGCCACCACACTTACCATTAGGAGAATATTTTATAGTCTATTCTCTCTAATTGGATATAGCATTTTGCTAGAAATCAAGTCTTATACTTGTCACTAGATTCATCTACCTTACGCTTGACTTTAAAAACTTACTATTAGCAATAGTCTTACAATCAGGTGGCAGATCAACTAACTTCCATGCGTTAGTCTTAATTATTGAACTAATTCTTTCCCGATAATTCTTTCCCCATAGTGCATCCATTTTTCTAAGTTAGGAGAGGATATTATTTTTTATAAGATGTAGGCTCACCAGCATCTATAGGAGTACACTTGAAGAAATCTCTTTCAATTGCAAAATATTGTCAAGGAATATTTCTACATTTACTCCCAGAAGGAGAAGTCTCGAGTGATTCACTCCCACTAATTAATGGATTGCTCCCACTATCTTTGTCAAAACTTTGTGACGAGAGAAAACCCACCCGAGAAGGCCTAGCTAATCACGCTACCCATCATGTATGAGTAGGACAACACTTGTAACATGCAGGCCAACATGTTTGCACACATTTGTGCCCGTCAACAGGATGAAGTTCTCCATTACAGCACAAGCGTTGCAACACCCACAACATAACTATGCGTACCATCAAAGCAAAGATACAGTTGCAACCCTCGTTGTGCACCACTATTCATCGATCACGGCCCTTTGGCCGAACAACATATCACAACCAATCATGTAATCAAACCTAGATCATACATGCGATAAAACTACGAACAAGGAAGAACTAGTGGCTGTGATACCATTGTTGGAAAAAGATGGAGATGTGTACCTTTCACCAATGAGTGGAAGTGAAAAGATCCGATGCGGAAGAGGAAGGATCGTCCTCATCAACGTGGTACAGCTACTAGAATCATCCACAAATTCCACATGCCAAATCCCAAAGCTGTAAATGGTAGCCTCAATAGAGAGGGCGGGTGAAGAAAGAGGATCTCTATCTATTAAGTCTCCAAGACTTCATATTTACAAGACCCTTTAACCTATGAGTCTTAATTGTAGAGAGAAGATTTATAACAAACTAAATCCTATTAGGACTATAACCAATGGGATAACCACATACCAACAATAGAGATGGGGCATTACTTACCTTGTTCATACGAAGACTGCAACCATATAAGAGAAAAGCTACCTGCCATCTACCGGACTAGCCCATACATATGTGAGTAGGACCTGCAAGGGCGGTACTTGCTTGCACCTAGTGCAAACACAGTCTCTCTCATCATATTTTTTCTGTTTTTTATAAACTTTTATATTCTAGTCTAAATTTCAAATATAACCTCATAATCGTAATATTACTAAATAAGAACTCAAAATATATCGACATTCTAAATGAGTTTCGGTAGTTAGCCGCACGTTACTCAATTTATCTCCTCTTTTGACCTCTCCCCCGTGATTGTTCTAGGGATGATATTACTCTCGTTTCCTTGAGATGTAACCTCCCATTATTATTTTTTGGAGAAATAATTGTTACAAGAAGAGTCTTGCAATAATTAAGATAGATAGTGGTCAACTAGCAAAAAAAAATTCCTACAATCCATCTCAACTTATCATAAGACTCCTCTTATAATACGCATTTCTCTATGGATGTTCTATGATCATCACTGAAGAGGGTCCATTGCAATTAATGCAAATAGATGAAAGATGATGAGTATGCAAAAGATTCATCTAAGAACATAAAAATAACACAAACCTTGTTTTAGAAGCTCCAACGCTCGATAATCGAAGACTCGAAGCCACTTCAAATGGATCCTTAGTTCAGCGGCGATGGATCATCCCATGAAACAATTTCACTGTTAAGCCTTCTCGATGCCAGGTATTTCTAGACTTACGTTTATGCAGAAAGCGTGATATTTATATAAGAAAGTTAATTTTGAAATTTTACGGAAAAGCTCGAAGAATCGTTAGCACTGCTGTACCCAAGTAACAGGGATTGCCAATACTAAAGGATCCATGGAGACCAACTACGTCACCGCCTTGGTCATCAAGTTTGGGAACGTACCTGGTATCAAGGATACATAAGTTGACAAGTTGTCATGTATCAACCCCCATAACACCATCTGCAATTCTGAAAGCCTGTCTCTTCGTTGCTTCAAATGCTGGTTAAAATCAAGTTTACTTTCACACGGATTCTCCAAAAACCACCCCAGAAAATCCACCTCTACGTGATGAGGCTAGTACATACTACATATACGCATTTTCATCCCCAAATGCTAACTCTTCTGTTTGTTTTTTACCACCCAGATCAAGGCACAAGAAGGCGAGGCGAGGCGAGGAGATTTGTAACCAGCTCAAGATTCGCCATCCGTTAGAATAATCTACTCTAACTCAGATTACAACTTAGAAAAGGAGGTAAAATTCAAATGCAAAGGCTCAAGAGCCTAACTACCCACTATATCCACTATTATCTCTCAGTAAAAACACAATCCAACTGCCAATTTGCAGTTCACTACCTACAGCATTGCCACCACACCGCAGGTGTAATAACCATAATGCTCCTTCCCATTTTCAACTTTTTTCAGTTCAATACATCAGGATAAGGACACATTCCGAAAGATGGAAAACCTCCCGATTGCTAAATGAGAACAAAATAATATAACCCGCACACACAAGAAATGCACAATTGCCATGAGCGCATGAGCCAATGCAAAAGAACTCTGTGCGCTTGCTCGGTTGTTCCCCCAAAACAGAATTTAGTGCCTATCACCAGGAAAAACAAGCTAAGAAAGATTTTATGGTATGCCAATTAAGACAATACTCCCCTCAATTAAGACACTACTCCTCTTAATCATTGACAGAGTTGTATGGTACGACAAACAAAAAAGAATAATTGGAATGCACCTTCTAGAATATATAGCCCAATAAAAATGCAGAGGATAAATAGTTTAGACTGAAAAGTAAAGAAAGGGAGTCTGAGAATGAGAATAAATAGTTCAGCCGCCACAAAATTATCATTCCACTAATGCACAGAAACTACACCAAAATAGAAAAAAGTACTTTTACACACACCTTTCTCCCACACACCCCCGCCCTGCCCCCTGAAACAAGGTCTGTATCACCTGAACTGGAAACTACATTGGACATTCATCTGATCTCAAAATTGTCGCAGCACTTTAAAGACAATACTTAAATTCATTAATATTGATTTTGTTACTTGTTATCAGCAACAATTTTTTTCTGAAAACATGAGAAAATAAAAAGTAGTTAACTTTTTGCCTACAACAATGTAAATCCAAGGATAGTATAACAGCACCCACTACTTAATCTCAATCACATAAGTTTACCAAGGTAGAGAAACCAAATAAGGAAGTATCCACAGTTATGCACACATACGAAGGAAAAGAAGCAATCCCTTTGGGGATGAAATGAAATACCGGAAGTGCAACCATCCTCCAAACAAATGCAGATAAGAACCTTTTATTAGGTTGGAAAATACACCTCTCAACTACAATAGCTTTTACATTCTTCGTTTATATATTCCTCATAACCTGAGCCCAATGGGTTTTGAACCTGAGACCTCAGAATCCAGGTGTACATGGAGGGCTTAACCGCTGGGTCACTCCTCAAGTACAGCAAATAAGATGAGATATTAACCCCAAAGTACAAGTGTCCTAAAACCAAAACCTATTAAAAGGCAAACATAGCAAAGCTGAGATAAGCACTTTGAATATCAACATCCTCACGGACCCGATGGAGTGAACTTTGACACCTTATTATCTCGTTAGCACACAACTATCCAGAGAAATCTCCTCGACATTCCACAAGTGATCTTCTGGCAAATGGGCTACCTAAGGGTCATGGAAATTACTATCTATGAGTGGCTGTGAACTTGTGAGGAGGCATTATCTCAGCCAAGGGAGTTTAAACATTGGTGGAGATCACCTAGAACTTATGCCAAATCCATTCTTCAGTTGCAGAACAGTTCTAGGAAATATCAGTGTGCCAACCCACTAAGGTATACTCCCCAGAGAGAGATTTATTTATTCTTTTCCCCCATGTTATAATTTAAGAGACTATTTGAGGTGGTCATGATCTCTTCAGATGTTTAACAACTCAACACCAAATCCCAGCATGCCTTCCCACTCATTATACCATTTTATTTGCCTACTCATGGGAAATGGTGCATGCAGTAATGTGAGTAATTATTCAGTAAATTAAGCAAGGTGATGCATCCAAAAGCTTCTGGGGTAGGAAATATTGAGCTCAAGGTACAGGGGAAAAGATAGACAAACTAAATGCAAAGTTTAGTCTTAAATTCAGGTCCAACAGAGCATTCCCCTGATACCTGAACTAGCATTTAGAAACACCGATCCTAGTTTAATGCTTCACAATTTCGTCTCTAAAGCACCCCTCAAATATCTTAAGCGCATTCTACACCACAGACGACAAGATGTTGGATCTCAAGACAGAAAGAAACAAAATGCCACAGCATTCCTGCAAAATACAAATCTCTGATCAGAGATTTAATTGGCAAGAACACATCTACTCAACACAAAAAAAAAAACCAGAGAAATGCAATCCTCCCTTGAACCGTGCATAATGTAACTATAAAAAGTTTATGGTTATCTGAGTCTCCTGTAGAACAAGCATCTCAATCGAAAGTGCATGAACATCTTGAATAAAGAGGAACGTGGACAATATCAAACATCAATATGTGCATAAGACGATACATCCCTATCCTAACATAACAGAATCCCAGCCAGCCCCCAAAAGAAAGTATCTTAACTCTCATAGGATGACAATAAGGCAATCTTGAGGAATCAAAAAGAATCAATCAGGCAGCCAGATTGGCCAGGATGTGATGCGGGACAGAGTGTGGGACAGCTGAAGAAAAGGGGGTGAGTAGCCGGAGTCTCACCGGAGAGGGGATAGAAGGTGGGGATGTAGGCTTCGCGCCCTCCCTTTCGCAAGGACCACCATGGGGTGGAGCTTCTTCTCAAAGTTCCTTCCTCTCCATCGCAGAGAACAAGACTGCAATTTCTCTTTCTTTCAATAATTCCATCTATCAATAATCTCAAAAAAGAATAATACATGTGTTTAAATAGGTTTGAGATATTCTCAATCCTAATGGACTTCAAATTAAAGATAGACTTCTATCCCTAATAAGACTTATCATATTAGAAACCTAAAGAAAGAAAAATACAGAATCCTACCTAAATTGGACTTGACTCAAAAAAAGAAATGAAAATTACACAATAAAAAGCTAATTGGACTCTAATAGGACCCTTTTGGACAATTTTACCTTAGACTTAAAAATAGTGCAAAAATTGCACCAAAAATTACAGAAAAAATAAAAAAAATCTCCAAATGGGCTCCAAATGGGCCAAACCAATTATGTAGCTTCTCGCTCCCCATCATTCACCCCTGGTTTGAGAAAACTCGTCCTCGAGTCTTAAAGTGTCGCAATATCCATACAAGTGGCAGGGGAATAATGAAGTCATGCACTAATAAAGTAGCCATAAGGATATCCAAACCAATAAGCCTTCTAAAAAGTTGCAATCTGCATAGAATGTGTGCATCAAGATCGAACCATATCAGATCATAGTTGCACTGATCTCTGGTAACATCTTGTAGTTCACTGGTAGCTGTCAATGATGGGCTTATCTCAAATACATCATCACATATCAAATGAAGTCCAGACTCGACGAACAAGTCTTGATCCCAAGCTTCAACAAGAATAGTCTTCACACATACATGCTCAGTAATAGTCACCAACTCCAATGGCTTTTCATCAATCACAGTCTTCTCTGGTGGCACTGGCTTGGCAACAGTAGAAATATACTTGGGAAAACAAAATTTACCTCTTAAATGCGGTGGCTGGATAATGCACTGGTTTGAGTTGAAAACAACATGTCGCTCTTCCAACCACTCTTTTCCCAAAGTAATGTAGGATCTCGAGGGATCAATAGTGCACCATGCTCCATCAAAATAATTAACTGATTTCTTCTGAATTTTACCTAAAAATTTTAGGTAAAACTCTACAAAAACTTGATCACCATCAACAATAATCTCACCAGTTTGTAATAAAATATTAACAATAGCCTGGGAAATATAATTGTTCTGATTCTCTTCATCGAGTATTATTTTTGTCGACTTCTCATTTGGTAGAAGGGCGAGAAAGTTAAAATTCATGTGGCACATGTAAGAGATTACCCAAATTGATGTGAAATTGGATGGACTGTCACGGGGCGTGGGCCACTGAGTGACTGGAATTTGTCGAGACGATCACAATGGCGCAAACGGGGCGTAAATCGGAGCACAAATAAAGTTTTTGTGCTGGCAATGCGATAACAGCTCTGGTGCACCGCCCGGTTACTGTAGCGGGTCGGTACTGTAGCAAACCGGGTCTGGGCCTAACCAGGTCAAACCTGGTTTGACCGGTCCACTTTAAAGGAGTCGGCTTCCTCCTCCCTCCCTCTTTCACACGCAGGAACCGAGTGGGAGAGACCAGAGGGCGGGAGGGAAAGAAAGGACACTGCGGCAATGGGGCGGTTGCCGGCGACGGCACCGGCGGACGGCGGCTCTCGCGGCGGGGCCGGCGACGGAGGCTCTGGCGACGTCTCCTCCTTCCTCTCCTTCCTTTTCTTCTTCTGCGCCTGGGGGGGGGGGGGGGGGGGCTGGCCGACGCGGACGCAGGAGAAGGCGCGGCGCAGGGTGGTGCGGATGGGGGTACCGACATACGCGCGCAATTGGCGCGGTGTTGGAGAGGGGTGCCAGCGCACGCGCGTGCGAGGGGGGGCCAGGGGGCTCGAGAGAGCAGGGCGTGCGCGGTGCAGCGCAGGTGGTGTTCGCGGAGGCAGGCGGGTGAAGGAGGGGCTAGCGAGGTGGCATGGGCAGGGCGGCCACAGACGTGGCCGTGGGGAAGTGAGAACAAGCAGAGCAGGATAGGGTGCTGGCGCGGCCTGCGATTGTGTAGCGAATAGGGGATTCCCAGACAGGGAGAAAGAAACCGGGAGCAAGGAAGAAGGCTGGCCAGATCTCGGCTCCGTGGAAGGAACCAAAGCCTGCTCTGATACCAAAATTGATGCGGGACAGAGTATGGGACACCGGAAGAAAAGGGGGTGAGAAGCCGGAGTCTCACCGGAGAGGGGATAGAAGGTGGTGATGTAGGCTTCGCGCGTGGAGCTTCTTCTCAAAGTTCCTTCCTCTCCATCGCAGAGAACAAGACTACAATTTCTCTTTCTTTCAATAATTCCATCTATCAATAATCTCAAAATAGAACAATACATGTGTTTAAATAGGTTGAGATATTCTCAATCCTAATGGACTTCAAATTAAAGATAGACTTCTATCCCTAATAAGACTTATCATATTAGAAACCTAAAGAAAGAAAAATACAGAATCCTACCTAAATTGGACTTGACTCAAAAAAAGAAATGAAAATTACACAATAAAAAGCTAATTGGACTCTAATAGGACCCTTTTGGACAATTTTACCCTTAGACTTAAAAATAGTGCAAAAATTGCACCAAAAATTACAGAAAAAATAAAAAAATCTCCAAATGGGCTCCAAATGGGCCAAACCAATTATGTAGCTTCTCGCTCCCCATCATTCACCCCTGGTTTGAGAAAACTCGTCCTCGAGTCTTAAAGTGTCGCAATATCCATACAAGTGGCAGGGGAATAATGAAGTCATGCACTAATAAAGTCGCCATAAGGATATCCAAACCAATAAGCCTTCTAAAAAGTTGCAATCTGCATAGAATGTGTGCATCAAGATCGAACCATATCAGATCATAGTTGCACTGATCTCTGGTAACATCTTGTAGTTCACTGGTAGCTGTCAATGATGGGCTTATCTCAAATACATCATCACATATCAAATGAAGTCCAGACTCGACGAACAAGTCTTGATCCCAAGCTTCAACAAGAATAGTCTTCACACATACATGCTCAGTAATAGTCACCAACTCCAATGGCTTTTCATCAATCACAGTCTTCTCTGGTGGCACTGGCTTGGCAACAGTAGAAATATACTTGGGAAAACAAAATTTACCTCTTAAATGCGGTGGCTGGATAATGCACTGGTTTGAGTTGAAAACAACATGTCGCTCTTCCAACCACTCTTTTCCCAAAGTAATGTAGGATCTCGAGGGATCAATAGTGCACCATGCTCCATCAAAATAATTAACTGATTTCTTCTGAATTTTACCTAAAAATTTTAGGTAAAACTCTACAAAAACTTGATCACCATCAACAATAATCTCACCAGTTTGTAATAAAATATTAACAATAGCCTGGGAAATATAATTGTTCTGATTCTCTTCATCGAGTATTATTTTTGTCGACTTCTCATTTGGTAGAAGGGCGAGAAAGTTAAAATTCATGTGGCACATGTAAGAGATTACCCAAATTGATGTGAAATTGGATGGACTGTCACGGGGCGTGGGCCACTGAGTGACTGGAATTTGTCGAGACGATCACAATGGCGCAAACGGGGCGTAAATCGGAGCACAAATAAAGTTTTTGTGCTGGCAATGCGATAACAGCTCTGGTGCACCGCCCGGTTACTGTAGCGGGTCGGTACTGTAGCAAACCGGGTCTGGGCCTAACCAGGTCAAACCTGGTTTGACCGGTCCACTTTAAAGGAGTCGGCTTCCTCCTCCCTCCCTCTTTCACACGCAGGAACCGAGTGGGAGAGACCAGAGGGCGGGAGGGAAAGAAAGGACACTGCGGCAATGGGGCGGTTGCCGGCGACGGCACCGGCGGACGGCGGCTCTCGCGGCGGGGCCGGCGACGGAGGCTCTGGCGACGTCTCCTCCTTCCTCTCCTTCCTTTTCTTCTTCTGCGCCTGGGGGGGGGGGGGGGGGGGGGGCTGGCCGACGCGGACGCAGGAGAAGGCGCGGGCGCAGGGTGGTGCGGATGGGGGTACCGACATACGCGCGCAATTGGCGCGGTGTTGGAGAGGGGCGCCGACGCACGCGCGTGCGAGGGGGGGCCAGGGGGCTCGAGAGAGCAGGGCGTGCGCGGTGCAGCGCAGCGCAGGTGGTGTTCGCGGAGGCAGGCGGGTGAAGGAGGGGCTAGCGAGGTGGCATGGGCAGGGCGCCACAGACGTGGCCGTGGGGAAGTGAGAACAAGCAGAGCAGGATAGGGTGCTGGCGCGGCCTGCGATTGTGTAGCGAATAGGGGATTCCCAGACAGGGAGAAAGAAACCGGGAGCAAGGAAGAAGGCTGGCCAGATCTCGGCTCCGTGGAAGGAACCAAAGCCTGCTCTGATACCAAAATTGATGCGGGACAGAGTATGGGACACCGGAAGAAAAGGGGGTGAGAAGCCGGAGTCTCACCGGAGAGGGGATAGAAGGTGGTGATGTAGGCTTCGCGCGTGGAGCTTCTTCTCAAAGTTCCTTCCTCTCCATCGCAGAGAACAAGACTACAATTTCTCTTTCTTTCAATAATTCCATCTATCAATAATCTCAAAATAGAACAATACATGTGTTTAAATAGGTTTGGGCTATTCCCAATCCTAATGGACTTCAAATTAAAGATAGACTTCTATCCCTAATAAGACTTATCATATTAGAAACCTAAAAAAATAAAAATATAGAATCCTACCCAAATTGGACTTGACTCAAATAAAGAAATGAAAATTACACAATAAAAAACTAATTGGACTCTAATATGACCCTTTTGGACAATTTTACCCTTAGACTTAAAAATAGTGCGAAAATTGCACCAAAAATTACAGAAAAAATAAAAAATCTCCAAATGGGCTCCAAATGGGCCAAACCAATTATGTAGCTTCTCGCTCCCCATCAGGATGCCTCTCCTTAAAAGAAATCCAAATTATCACAGTAGGCCAAAGAGGCAGATCCCAAATCCTTGAGTAAAACAGAAAGGAAAGATAAACCTTGAAGATACCACCAAACACCCAAATCATCACGCCCAGTAAAGCTTTGATGAACATGGACCGGTATCAAGTTTTAAGCCAGAGCATTCAATTGATTCACTTCAGATACAGTATATTAATTTCCTACGACTTAATACAAACTATCCCCACCATCAAGATCAACATCCACCAAATCCTGACTAGGGCTCACTTTTAAGCTAAGTTGTCTGAAAAGAAACATCAAGCAGAGAAAATAATAATAGTCATAATAATCATAGGAACATGAATCAAACAATTTTAAATTATATCTTTATAGAACAAATTGATTCCAATAATGTTCAACGCTGCAGATCTTAAACAGGCTGAATCAGAAGAAGATAGATGTCAATTGCATGTAAAAAGTCTACAAATGAGAAATACCAAGGAACAGTACAGAGCAGTTCATGGAAATCCAGCGCAAAAGACATACAATGGGTCACAAGAGAGTTGAATTCCGGTATCATAATTCTGAGAGAAGTTGATCTGCAATGTGATTAGATGGAATATATTTCAGGCTCAAGCTCTCCTCAAGTATCCTCCTCTCAACAACTTTCACTGGCATGCAACCTCTGGAAAAAAAAAAGTGTACACAAAGGGACTCCCTATGAAATCTATCTTACTCAAGACCTTTTGTTCACAAACCTTTCCCTCATCTATGACACACACCTTGTTTTACAGACCAAGCAAACTTCAAGACATGTAGAGAAGGGCAAAAACAAGAAAACCGTACTACCTTAGAGTTCATAAGCATGTATATGTAAATAACATACAAAAGCTTCATATGCGCAGGGAGCAATGCCACAGTGGAATGCCCTAACATTTGGTGTACAGGCTAGACTCTAGAGCTTCTCCAGCTTCAACAAGTTTCAGCACACTTTTCTCCAAAGATCCTCTCTCCTTATGTAGCATCCTTGAATATTTAATCCATGAATAAATTAATATTAAACTCAGTCTGAATCAAGTCCCATGTAAACCCAAAAACAAGTTCTTAGGACAAAAACCAATCGAGTCTCGTGACTAGTCAGAATCAAGCCTCACAAACCAAGTCTCATGCAATTGAGTCTTTTGAACAACCAAAAATGAGTCTTAGAAAACAAGTCATTCGCTATAGAGTCTCACAAGAAAATGATTCTATAGAAAACGACAAAGTCTATATGGTCTTAAGAAGGGGTAAAACAAGTCCTGGGAAACAGCCAACACAAGTCTTGAAATCGAGTCTTCGAAAACAAGTCTTATGAACAAAACCCTATCGAGTCTTTTGAAAACGAGTCTTGTGAATAGAACCTTTCGAATCTTTCACTATCGAGTTTATGAAAACGAGTCTTGTGAAAACAAGTCCCATGAATGAAGTCAAAACGAGTCTCATGAGTGAAGCTCAAAATGATTCTTCTGAGACAAAGTCTCATAAACGACTCTTGAGAAAATAGTTCTCACAAAACGATTCTTGTGAGACACTCTCACAAACGATTCTTGTGAAACAGACCCCAAAAACAAGTCTCAAGGACAAAATCAAAACAAGTCTCGTGAGACAAATCCACAAAATAGTTCTTGTGAGACAAAACTCAGAACAACACTCAAACACAAGTTGGCCAAAACAAGTCTTTAGACACGTAAGACAATAAGTTGCAAAAGCGAGTATTTTATTATCGAGTCTCTGGAAACAAGTCTTAAGACACAAACCCTATCGAGTCTTATGAAAACAAGTCTCCTGAACAAATTCAAAACGAGTCTTTTGAACAGACTCAAACGAGTCTTTTGAACAGATTCTATTAAAACGAGTCTTTTGAATAGACTCTATTAAGTTTACCAAAACAAATCTTTTGAATAACTGAAAACGAGTCTTGTGAAAACAAGTTCTTCACTATCGAGTCTTCTAAACAAGTCTTGTGAACAAGACCTTATTCAGCATTTCAAAACAAGTCTTTTGAATAAGAGCTTATTGAGTCTTTCAAAAGGGTCTTTTGAATGGACCTTATTAAGTCAATGACCCGTCAAACAAGTCTTTTGAAAATGAGTCTTGACTCTTGAGCTCAAAATGAGTCTTAAGACTCAAGTCCTTCAAAACAAGTCTTAAGATATAAGCCCTGCCAAACAAATGTTTACTTAAAGGAGTTTCATTTTTATAGACAAACCGCCCTTTTTGAAGTAATTAAGGATTTGATCTGAAGTCTTAAACCAACCTGGGTTTGCTCCTAAAACCCCAAACGGTCTTCTAGTCAATGGTGGTCTTCTTCCTCACGTCATGCATGGAAAGACTCTGCCAAAAGAAAATCTTCCAACTAATGAGAAGTATTCTACACCTGGGCTCCTGTGTCATGCACCTACTAAAGAAAAAGGAGCCAATGGGAAGCTTCCTACACTGGGAACAACCTGCTCCGATACCTACCACCCAGAGTCACGAGCCAATGAGAACATCCCGTAATGGAACATTCTGAAACCAAACTTGCCAAAAGAATCACTAGCCAATGAAGATGTTCTGCTCTGGGCACGTTCTGTAGCGAAGCCTACAAAAGAAAACCCTTAACCAATAAAATGACTTTTAGTGGAGCACTTTGAACCCTAACTTGCAGAAGGAAATCGTGGGCCAATGAGAATAACTTTTAGTAGAATCTAACATTAGACCTATAAAAGGGAACCCTTAGCAAATGACAGGAAAACTTTCCTTGTGCTGACCTCAATCTTGTTAGGACTCCACATTCCTCAGGCTCTCCTCTAGAAAACCCTTGGGACCAAAACCCTTCAAGGTCATTTGGAGGCAACGATTTGTAGGGCTTGGATGAGGCCTCTTCCTAGTTTCGCCCTTAGCATGGTAAGAAGAAACCTTTCTCAGTCCGTCACAGTCTAGACTCGCTAGATTAGTGTTGATCATTTTGGTACTTCTAAGGTTGGTCCATCTCCAAGAACTTTGAAGCTGGGAGCCTGTGCACTATTGGAGGGATTAGACTGTAAAAGGCTTTGCGATCCTCGTTGGAAAGGTAGGGATTCTCAGCAAGCAAGCACAAAACCTAACCATCATGCATTGTGTTTTACTTTGTGTTTGCCATCTAGTTATGGTAGAGTCATGAAGACAGTGGTTACCCCAGGTCGTAAGGTGTCAAGGGTAGAAGGGTTACCCCGAGAGCTTTCTTTCACCGGGTACAGCCTCTTTTCTCTCTCAAGTCAACTATCGAAATAAGTTACGAACAGGTGGAATGTGCATGTAGGATCTAAATAAGAGCATGCTAAAATGATAGGCAATGTGTGAGTAAATGTACGCCTTTAACCTACTGAAACATAAGACTAAGAGTCATGCTTCTTTCCCCTCTGACATTTCTTTGACATCTTGAGAACATTGACCTTGACTCTACAACCTTCTTTAAGCTTGCTCGAGCTTGTCATGGGGATGGGTAGCATCTACCTATTAGACTCACCGAGTGTTTTATATAGTTTGACTGATTTATGATGTTAGATAAAGATATGTTTAGAACCAGCATGACTTGCCATGTTACCTCAGATCTCCCTGTACACATGCCTGAATAACCCTGAGTGGTTAGACTAATTCATCCTGAAAAGGGCTCTGAACTTTTGTTTCCAGAACTTTGCTTACATTAACATATCATTGGACTCCGTACATGATCCTTTACTATGCATATATCTTGTTTACATGAATTATTCCTTGGAACTCTATATGGCCATAAAATGTGAATGGAATTATCATGGAAAGTGGGACTTCGGTCCGTCGACCCCAATGCTGTTATGTGAAAATAGGGTTGGTCTGGCCTTGGGAGGAGCGCCCGAAATATTCATTTCAACTATAGGAATATGGACGGTGGTGTGACTTGATTAGTGTGTTCTGATAATTTCCAATGAAAATGAATGAAAATGTAAAACGTCTCTTGATATGTTATCTGAAATTGTTCTGAAAATGGCCATTTGTTACATGAGCATGAAATTAGATATGATTGATATGTATATTTGACATCGACATGATTGTTTTGAAAATTTGAATTGTTGCTGGTGTCAGCAATCCTTGTGCTATTAAATCCGTGTTGTTTGACCTTCCTTACATGAATTCAAGTTTGAAAGAACTACATCATGCTTAGCTTTCTGTTTGGACTATATGATTTGTGCCATTGATCGGTCCTATAGCTTGAACTGCAATTATCTTGCTTTTATCGAATATTTTCTCGTACATTACTTGCCAAAATGCTAAAGATGTATACTATGCTTGCTGAAGATGTAAGATCTACTGAGCTCATATAGCTCACACCCTCTTTTAAACCCCTTTCAGGCGACTTAAACGTGCAAGAGTTGAACAAGGGATCAGCTGTGGAGGAGGTGTGATGAGAGACCCGAGTCTTCCTAGAATGTTGTGATGGTAGATCTGCCTAGAGTCTTCATATGGAAATGTGTTTTAGGATGTTGTGTAGAACAAATCTTTGTCACTGTAATGAGCTAAGCCAAGAGAGTCAATTGTGAACAGGGATGTACCAAATCAGTGAAATGGCCTGCTAATACCCTTAGTAGGTTTACCCTTTTGTACATGAATCTCCCTTTTTCTGTTATTTTTGTAGCTCACTTATGGCCATTCTATTCACGAGGGGTCCTCTTGATGATAGAAAACCCTTGCCCTTTTAGCATTCAGTTCTGTGTGATTGGAAGAAAAAAAATATACTCATATGAGTGGTAGTAGTAGTAGTAGTAGTAGTAAGCCTTCTTGATAAGTTCGAATAGTCACTGTGTGGCAACCCTACTTATCTACCTACTTACTTACTCGCACTTAAATTTAAACTAGATCTTCCTCAGCGAGTGAGGATAAGTAAGTTATGTATATATGTAGTTTATGTATACCTATCTATATTTTTTTGCGTTCGTCACACCTTATGTCTCCTTCGCTGGCATGTTTCCAAACTCTACAGCACTAGAGACTAACCCATGGACCATCATACTAGAGCTTTAGACTCATACCAGCATGGTCTTGGTGCTACTATTTTAGCAGATTTATGACTCTCCTATCATTGTTTAAAGAAGTAAACAAAATTTTCTGAGTAGTCCAGTACAGTAACATACTGATCCATCATCCAAAGAAATCAGATTCATCTGGACAGCAATAAGAAGGTTCTATTAGGAGCGATTTATTAATGAATGGTATTGATACCAATTGCTTTGGGATGGTGTGGTGGAAGGGGGTAATGGTCCTGAAATCATTTTACATATTACTACCATTCCTTTCCTTCAATGATGCATTGGTTTTCAAGTAACAATAAATCAAAATGCATTGACAAGTTTTCATAATTTAATTCCTACTTTTTAAGTAGTCCAGGCAGATTTTGAAAAGCAAAGCACAAGAAGTCAATAGATAGATAGGTGAAGCAATTGAAGATGTCAAAGAAGCTACAAGCAGGCAACCAGCGATAATCAGCAAATTTGACAATCCAATGACAGGCTTAGTTGTATCATCATTGAGAAGCAGTTGAAAACTGCATGAAGGATGGGAACTTATGCCCGATTCTTTTGGTATTTCCAGTTTTGGAAGAAAGAGTGTCAAACTGGGAATAGACACCAGCTGGTACTTAGGTAACAAAAAGGATATTAAGAAGCACCCACTATCCAACATTTCTCATTTCATCCCCTGGCCAGTCTGAATACAAGAAGTCAATAGATAGATAGGTGAAGCAATCAAAGATGTCAAAGAAGCTACAAACAGGCAACCCACGATAATCAGCAAATATGACAATCCAATGACAGGCTTAGTTGTATCATCATTGAGAAGCAGTTGAAAACCGCATGAAGGATGGGAACTTATGCCCAATTCTTTTGGTATTTCCAGCTTTGGAAGCAAGAGTGTCAATCTGGGAATAGACACCAGCTGGTACTTAGGTAACAAAAAGGATATTAAAGAAGCACCCACTATCCACCATTTCTCAATTCAGCCCCTGGCCAGTCTGAATACACAACCCCTACCAACCGAAACAATTTTTATGGTCAACATGCAATGGAATACGTGCAGAAAACCCACATATTGGTCAGCAAAATTCTAAATATTGCACATAGGCAAAGCTCGATGTTTTCTGAATGCAAGGATAAAAATGCATATCTTTCACTAGAAAGGAATAAAGAAGGAAACATATACACAAAAATGAGGGTTTCAAATTTGAACAACTATATAACCGTAGGGCATGAACAGGATGGCAAACATACCATGAAATGTAAGCAACGAAATCATCATTTTGTATCAAAGCATAAATGATCCCCATCCATCTTCCAAAGAACTGAGCAAAGATTACCCCGTTCACTGTCATTCAGAACCCACATCATCATTGCGCAGTGCAAATGATTGGTAACCAGAAAAACTAGACAGCTGACCCGATCCACTGCTACTCACAGATTTCTCAATATCACTGATGTTTGATGTAAGAGGAATAGGGCGGTCTGGAATAGTTGGGACGGCTAAATCTGTTTCCAGTATCTTCACAATCTGATCCATCGTGGGCCTGGCTTGCAACTGTGGATGAGAAGCAAGGACGGCAACCATAACATACTTCTCTAAAACTTCATTAGGACCCAATTCATCCATCCCCTCTTCAATGACATCCAGAGTCCTACCTCTACGCACAAGTGACCAAGCCCAATCAGTAAGAAGGAAAGGCTGGTCCCCTTCCATCGAAATGATCGCTTTCTTTCCACTCAGTAGCTCAAGAAGCACAATCCCAAAACTGTAAACATCACTTCTCTCGGTCAGCTGCCCATAGAGAGCATACTCAGGAGCAACATAACCCATGGTACCTGCTACTCTGGTGCTAAAATGGGACACCCCTTCCGGGGCAAACTTAGCAAGGCCAAAATCGGCCACCTTGGCTTCAAATTCTTCATCCAGAAGAATGTTACTCGCTTTGATGTCCCTATGGATAATACTCGGCTGCACGCTGTAATGGAGATATGCCAAGCCCCTGGCCGTTCCAACGGCAATCTTCTGGCGGATGGGCCAACTCAACTTCCTCCCAGCCGCCAGAGCCGCCAAACCAAAGAGATGATCATGGAGGCTACCATTCCGCATTAAATCGCAGACAATTATCCTCTGATGACCCTCCATTTTGGTGGTTGCAATGCAGTACCCTCTCAGGCCGACGAGATTCACATGCCGGACACTGGCGATCACCTCTACTTCATGCCTGAATCCTTCATCCCCGGCTGCAGAGCAGTTTTTGAACCTCTTCAGAGCCACTTCGGTCCCGTCAGCCAGTACTCCCTTGTAGACGTTCCCAAAGCCGCCCTTCCCGATGATGTTGTCTCTCCAGAAATTCTTCGTTGCAGATTTGACCTCCTCAAACGTGTAGCTGACCAGCGTCGTGCTTGCGGCCACCGACTCCAGTTGCATCGCCACCCCGGAGCTCTCCGTACCAGCGATCCTCCTCTTCTTCCTCTTCCTACGCTGCCTCCGCTTCCTCATCAAAGTCCACCAGCTCATGCCCGCCAACGCCAGCAGGACTATGACCCCAGCTATGACCCCAAATACCCAACCCCCCGGACCGCCCCCGGACGAATTGCCACCAGAGCCGATGGAGGCATCGAGAAGGAAGAAGCACAGCGCCGTGACGTCATTCGTGGGGCCGAACTGGTTGACGGCCCCAGAAACATAGATCAAGGGGTAGGAGGCGCAGTCGGAGACGTTGCCGTTGTCCGGCCCCGTGAGGAAGGCGTTGAGGCGGGCGACGGTGGAGGTGCAGGAGGCGCAGATGGAGCCGCTAAGAGAGCGGTTGCAGCTCTGGTTGACGTCGGAGAGAACAGAAGTCGAGGACGCGTTCGCGAGGGACCTGAACTGGGAGAGCGACGAGATGTTCATGCAACCGGTGGAGATCCACTCCGTCCGGAAGCCGCAGGCCGAGCGCGGGTCGAAGCCGGGGAAGACCTGGTCGATCTCGGTCTGGAGGGCGGTCCAGCAGGAGGCGGAGGAGTTGGCAGGGGGGAGGAAGAAGCCGGTGGTGCGGAGGTACTCGGCCTGCACCAGGTGGATGCCCTGCAGGATGTACCTGCAGCGGAAGGAGGTAGTGAAGTCGCTCTCGTTTGTGGACTGGGAGGACTTGTAGGCGTCGACGAACTTCTGGAGGACTGTGAAGTTGAGGGGGCAGGGTGCGTTCTGCGCCGTGGCCGCCATCGGGAGCAGGGACAGCAAGAGGATGAGGAACGGGAGCCGGAGGAGGAGGGCCATGGCGGGATCTCAGGTCGGGGATTCCTCTGCTCTTGCTGCCGCTGGCGCCGTGCTCCCGCTGCCGCCTGCGGCGCCTCTTCCTCTGCTCGCCCGTTTTCTCCGCCTTGCCCCTTCCTTGTGTTTTCCATGATGACGGCGGAGTGAAATGCTATTGTAGAGAGGCGGAGGAAGGGAGCCGCCGACCCGGTGGCTGTGTGCGCCGGGGTATTTGGTTGTTTTTTTGTTTGTCTGTTTGCCCAAAAAAAAAAAAAACTACTTTTCCTCTTTTCGCATTTTTTCCCCTTCTTCTATCTCCTCGTGTCCCCCACGTGGGTCCCGCAGCTGTCCAACCACCTCGCTGCTGGTATGCGTTGCAAACTTGCAATCGAGGAGGAGAAAGCGAAGGATGTAGGATTTATTTGATTGCACGTAAAATGTTTTTATTAAAAATTAATTTTATAAAATAATTTTTACTTATATAAAAATTATAATTATTCATTGATTCTTAGATAAATATTTTTATTAGTTATTTATGTAAACAGAAAATTAAAAAAATAAAAAAATTAACAGTATTAAATGTAAATTTTTATTAGAAAATTATATTGGGGCACATGAGATATTATGGTCCACTATAATAAGAGGGAGCACATACCCCTAGTATATTATTTATCAATATTATTTATTTTTATTTTTTATTTTTGATATTAAAAAATAAAAATTAATAAAAAACAAATATATTTAAAATTAGGAAACTTTTCTTTCACTACAATCAACTCTTACGCATTGGATAAAAATGCAAGACATCTACGAAACAAGTTTCAATCTCATACATTTGAGTTGGTGATCATAGAACATTCTCGTAACTTGAGTTTATGATAATTGAAACTTGATCACGAGTAAACAACTTCACAAACTATAGCAAAGCCCACATTCGAACTTGTGACGGCCTTGGAAGTTGGATCTAGGTTTAAATGGATCACCCATGAAGGTTAGGCTAGGGTTTGTTCCAAAGTGCAGACTTTGCAAACACACAAGGGGATCAAATTGCGCTAGGCTGTGTGCAACTATTTATATATACATATAAATAACGCTTTTTCCATCTTTAAACTAAATAAACTGTGAGAAGAAAAATGGACTGATATGAGAGAATGTCAGATTTTTCAGAGTTCACGTGTTTGGACCGATCAAGAGATCAGCGGGTTTCATTCTAGATGATCACAACGGGAAGATGTTTTTTAACACCTGTTCTAAACATGTATTTGCTGTTCAATACTGACATTGTATATTTCTATCAATTGGGGTCAAATTTGGTGTCAGGCGCTAACGCTAACAAATCGATCCCCCTCTGAAATGGCTCCATGGACACGTGTCACGAAGGTTGCGGTGCCGCGCACTTAAAGCTGACGTCCACCCTCCGTTGTTCTACGTTGGCGCCTCCCCTGGCTGCGAGCGTCCAAGAGATGCCGCACCCCACGCTCGATTGCTTTCAAAGGAGCACAAACATAAGCTTCGTGTTTGCGATGGTGGGGGTACGGGGATTCTTCTTGAGAGCTTCCTATAGAACCTCGACGAAAGTAATTGGAGAAATCATAACTTAGCAAATATATATGTATATATATATATATATATATATATGTGTGTGTAAAATATAGTGACCGTAAGATGTACTAATCATAGGTTAAGAAAATGGGTAAACTAGTTTGATAATTAGATAAGTTATTCGTAAAGTGGATATCTGTTGATAAGATAATCTCTGATTGTTGCTTGCTTGTGATTGTGCTACTTTGACTGTTTTGTCTCAACTCTCTTGGCGGTAGCAAAGAGTGTCGTTAAGATGGGTTAACGACAACAAATTGTGTCGTTAGCATAGGTCAGCGACAGTGTTTTCCGATGTTTCTAGATAATTCTAAGTTAACGGCATAATCGAATGTCGTCAACTGTCTTCTTAACGAAAGCCTATATTGCCATTAAGTTTATTTGTTTCCAATTTCCTAATCTGATTTCGACCTCAATTTCTTCGCGTAGATGGATAGGAAAGTTTGATTGTGTTTAGGATTCGTTTTCTACTCTAAACACGACCCAAACCCCTATAAATAAGGGTTGTTTTTATTGAGAGGACTTTTGGCTGGCTAGGATTTGGGGAGAGACTTTGTGGTGGTGAGAGAGAGTTCTTAAGACTAGATCATGTTGTGCAGAGCTTCCCCGACCTATAGCTGCAAAGAAGGAGTGCTTCTAGACGTGAAGAAGGCGTGAGCTCGTGTTGCTTGTGTCCAAGAAGGCCGAGGATATCAAATCGAGGTGGGCTTGGCTGAGAGGGCTTCATCAACCAATTCTGAGAGTTTTCTTCAGTAAGTAAATTAGGGTTTTGTATGTGTAGTTGCAATGTAGGGTTTTTCTACTATTTATATATTTTTATCTTGCATCCTAGACCCTAAATTCTGTTTTCTTTCATTTCAGGTCTACAACTTATGCAGACATAAGCGGCAGAATTTCTTGTTGCCTAGTTTTTCTATTGGCGCCATGCGGTGTTACCACGATTGGTCGTGCCGCCGGCACAGTCGTGCCGTACCGTGCCATGGCTCACGGTCGGGTCACCCGAATGGGGTGCTCGGGCGTGCCGCGCCGGCACACCCGGTTTGCCACGGACCAGTACGGTCTGGTCCGTGGCAGGCCTTTTTTTTTTTTACTTTCACTTTTACATCCAGTGTATTTAAGGGATTCATATGGTATCTAATTGAGATGAAATTTTTAACATAAGCTAATTAAGATGATACAAATTGTAGTAATTTTAGTTTAATTTTTTAAATTAATTTTCCGTCGAGTAAAATTTGTCCCAAAATCATTAGATCGACTTATCTAAACATTTAAGAGATCTAATGGTGTCTAATTGAGATAAAATTTCAAACATAATATAATTACTAGATGATACCAATTATAGTAATTTTAGTTTAATTTTTAAAATTAATTTTTTGTCAAGTAAAAATTGTCTTAAAATTCATTAGGTCAACTTAATCTCAACATCTATGCATCAATAACTCATGATATTTATATTTTTAAAATCAACATATTTTTCTAGTAATTATGATGACTTTAAATTTGACTTTATTTTCAGAACCAAATGTCGTCCCATTGAAGTATACAGAGGGATCATCGTACAGCGACAAACCCTGTGTGCACTTAAGGAGTCTAATTAGTGTCTAATTGAGATAAAATTTCAAACATAAATTAATTAAGAGATGATAAAAATTATAGTAATTTTATTAATATCTGAGACTAGTTAGTATTAACAAATGATAGCCCAGTGTCATACTCAGAAGTGTGCGCTCTGACAGGACGACACCAGAAAATTGTAACGAAAATGAAATCTGAGAACACCATAATTTTTAGAAAAATGTGATGATATCAGAAATGTAAATATTCAGAATTTTTGACGTACGAATTTCGATATTAAGCCGACGCAACTATTTTTCAGGCGATTTTTCATCCAGTATAAAATAAATTCTAAAAATTAAACTAAAATCACCACAATTTATAAAACTATTACATTAGCTTATAGCTAAAATTTCAACACAAATAGACATTATTTGAATGGGTTTACAAGAGGATCTTCGAGGCCTGCTGGTTTATGGGTTAATTACGTCAAGCATTTTCTGGGATCTTCGGGCCAGTTGGTTTATGGGTTAATTATGTCAAATCATTCTTCTCCATCTGCTACAGGCGGCAGTTGTGGTGGTGGTGGTGGTAGTGGTGGTGGTGGTGGTAACATGCGTTTTTCATTGGAGTCTGAGTTCACGCATGCTATCCAAGATGGTCGAGATCACGGTGGTCCACTAAGCTATTCAAAAATGTATCAAGCAGATGAAAAATGCGATACATGGCGACAGTAGTATCTATTAAGGGATTGAATCCGATTTTGAGAGACTGAGCACATAAGACGGCACAACATCTCAGGTGCTAGTGAGGGTCAGAGTTTCTTTTCAGGACATACACAGTTGGATATATATGGACAACAACATGGATATGGTGGCTATTATGCCTCTGGATGCAAGTATGGTCATGATAGTTCTTATATGCAAATTCCAATCGTTCCACCAGCAGGACCTACAATACTACGCCAAGGAACACGTCAATATGAATATCAGCGTATGTACGAAGACCTATATCAAAATTACATGTCTTATGCTGATTATTTGAGCTTCTTGGAGAGCACTTATAATGTGAAGTTGTTCGGAGATAGAAGTTATACCCCCTACAATGAAGGTTTTGTGGACATACATGCTCAGCATGATGAGGAATAGTAAGTAAGAACTTGTTAAATGTCCTTAGTGACATGCTAAGGAAGATGATGTTAATTTGTAATTGTTCATGTAAAGAAAATGATGAATATGAGGATGACAATATGAGTATTGTATTTGACTTGTATCATGATTATATCCTTAATATTTAGATGAATACTAATTGCTTGTGTCATGATCTTAGTATGATTGTATGTATGTTAGATGAATATTAAATGGTTGTGGTGGGTTGACTTAAATGAGTAAATAAATTTATTTATATTTTTCAACCTCTTTATGGATGTTCTTATGTTTTACTTTTTTTTTTTTTAAAATTTACTCATTTCAAATATTAACTAAGTCACAAAATTAAAAAAATAAATCAAACATGCCATTTTCCCACCGTACCTCAACGGTACAGTACGATACGATACGTACCAGTGCCACGGAGAATGCGGTACGTTCGATCAGAGCGGTACGACGAACTTGGTGTTAACGCCAACTATGCTTGACGGCTAACCCCTTGCTATCAAACTCGTTGTTTTCCTAAAATTTGTTGTTTTCTATATTTTGATTAAATCCATGAATTATGCTACTATTTGTAGGTTCCAAAAGTCGTGCCGTGGTGTGTTAGGCACTATGAAGGCCTATAGACTGCTGTTAATTTCTTGGTAATTTTAATAATTTTGGTAAATTTTGTTATATGAGAAACATGTATTATGAGGGTTTAATTTCTATAAAAAGAATATGCTACATGACCCATGTTAGAATAATTTTATGTCGGATTAGGGTTATTATGTGTATGTTTGCATACTGTTAAGCTCATTTTAGTACTGCTAGTTATATTTTTAAGAGTTATTAATGAACTAACTACCTGAAATTCGTTTTAATTTATATAAATATTTTACTATTCCAAAAATCATAAAAAATGAGATATATGTTATGTATCATGTATATGACTTGTGATAAAAATTTGGGCATGATATGATGTTGTTTTTAACTTTTATGATTTTTGGAGTATATTTAATTTGCTGTGTCTAACCATAATCAGCTAAAAATGATTAAAGCATGTGACTTATAATAATGTTAGGTTCTGTTGTCATGTTTAGCCACTGTTTAACAGTTACTTGATTATCTAAAAGCTGAAACATGTGTTTATGTCATAAGTATATGTTTATAAACATGATTAGTAAGTGCATGAGATATATGTGTAAGATTTAATAGAAATAAATGTGTAAAAGTGAGAAATTGTGCCGATAAGACACTACTACCATAGAAGACTATGGAGTCATACTGTGGATAATCCCATATGAGAAGACTCAATTTGTTATATGATATCTTATAGGCATCGACGTGAAATCCTAGAAGTGGATAAATATTAGAGCTGGTTAGGGCGGAGAGTACTTCTCTCAGTTCTACGTAGTTACCAAAACTTCATCACTGCCATACCTAGGGGACAAGTGTGTTAATGTGTGTGACGTGTATCTTTTATGGTGGTTTGGACTATGTATCTCGATTATGTGATATAAAAGTGAATGTGGTAAGCAATGTGATATTGTGCATGTGAATGTGAATAAGAGAAAATAATGTGATTATGTAAAATCATGTGAAAGATGTGTAAGTATGTGAAAGAATGTGAGTGTGCAAGAAACAGAAAGATAATGATGTTTGTGCATGTGGCACGAATGAGTGAAGCATGTCCAAGTGTCATCTGATGAGACATGTGTCAAGATAGCATCATGTGTAGGTTTTTGTCAAATTGTGATCATATTATCAAGTAGTGTTTATGAAACATGTTATATATGCACATCAAGTAAAGAATATCATGTGCTTAATGTTCGCCTTATGTAGTTAGTAGTTAAAGCATGCTCTTATGTCATATGTTAAATTGCTAGATGATCATGTGTAGATTTACTTGTTTGCTATGTTGATGTTGTGTGGAATGTATGTGATAAGTGTGTAGATGTGGCCATAAGTTTACTTGCTGGGTCTATTGTATAGACTTATACTTATTAATGATACATGTGAGACTAATCAATTAGAGACGGAGGAGCTTGCGAGGACAGACTCCAAGTGTGAGGAGTAGTCGTTGTGTGAAGTGATCTTGTTTAGAGACTCGTTTACATCTTTTACTTAGTACGTGAGACATTTATAGTTGGACTATCGACATTTATATTATAGATTGGTTATGGTTTTGAACTTTGTTATTATTATTCTTTGGCTACTATAAAGACTGTGAGATTGGTTTGTGGTTGATAGAATACACACTTTATTGGTTTCCACTATCTCTTTACTTGTTATTTATGTACATCTCTACATGTTTCTCATGTGTTGGGCACATGTCTCAGTGTGATGTCTTTCCTTGTTCCGACATGGGTTGATATAATCGTACCAAGATAAAGATGGTTGCTACATAGATTGGTATCAGAACTACAGTTGAGAGTGTACATAAATAAGCTATCAACCTATGCCATATTTCAAAGTCTTTATAGAAACCAATCTATATACATGATGATTGGAAAATAACTAATAATGAAATAAAGAAAAATAAGAAAAGGATAGGATTAATGAACTTAGATTCTAATGAGTTGTTTGTTTAGTAGGCAATGGCGAGTCGTGGTAGGCGTACGACCCATACTCATGAGGATGAGCAGAGGCACGAGGACAGGGGCTAACAGTAGGACTCAGTGCAGCAAGGTCCCCCTATGGCACAGCCACCACCTGTAAACTATGACATGTTCATGCAAGGTCTGGTCCAGGTGATGCAGACCCAAGCGACATTACAAGCTCAATTACATACACAAGTTGGCATTGTTTTAGTTGGAGTTGGAGGTTTTGTTGTTAGTTTAAGCTTGAATTATGTGGTGCATGTTGTTTTTAGGCTCAAGCTGTAGTGACTCTGGATGCTTATGCTCGAGAAGGCTCCATATCTAGACCAGCTTCTCGCGAACAAACCGAAGTCTCGCAAGAGATAGCTCACACGTATGTTCAATAAGAATATAAAAAGGCAACCACATTGTAAAATTACATTGCCTCACTACATTATTACATGTCCAAAAGAAAAGTAGAAAAGTTTGGGACATATCCCGAGGTGTACAACATAAGTCAAAACTCACACAATACTGATGGTACAAGTCTAACCTCCTCGAAACTACGCTCGCTAAACACCTGAAAAGGGGGTGTAGGGGTGTGAGCCTCACAACGTGTTACGCCCTGACGTGGAACATCGGAACATGAGGCAGTTGCAAATGAGTGAGTATAGAGCGTATAATAGACATCAAATCATTGGACAATTGAATATCACTAAATCAAATATATTTCATTGACAATTCTACTAATGTCCATTACAACTATTAGTTCAGAGCCATTACTTAAGGCCCAATTGACATCATTACATTGAATAAAAGTAAAGAACTGAACTAAGACTCTAATGTGATGCTACACACCAGGGCACTCTTGATCACTCTTGGTCATCCCCTTCCTCATGAGTGTAGTCTTCCTCGGTCTCACCTGAGAACACATATCAAATAACGCAATGTGAGTGATAATGCCTAGTAGGACTTAAATATCATGATCATGTATGCTTTAAATGATTAATATATTAAAGAGTAGAGTAATTAACGATAGAGAGAGATCAAGTAATGTCAAGTAGTAATAGCATAATAGCATGATTCAAATAGCACAAGTACCAAGTATAGTACAGAGAGCAGGATGGTGATAACACGAATAGCACAACATAGTACATGATAGCACATAGCACAACGAGCCGAGTATATTATAGCACTTTGATTGTCATTAGATAGTCTAGATAGATAGCACTTGAGTGTAATGTCGAACACTCCGGTTAATTAACTCCTGCGAGCACTAGCACTCTTAGGCTCACCTCTCAGGACTAGACCGGACTCCTTTATATTACCAACATTAGTTATGTTATTATCATTAGATAATCAGTCAAATGGTCATAGAGAGTATCAAGAATAAATGAGAGTAAGTGAAGAATAGACGAGAGTGTAGAGAGAACATGAATAGATGAGAACTATAGGTTCATATGTGTAAGGCCCTCGAACTTCCGTCACTTATTTGTATTTGTGTGTGTATATTTATGCTTGTGTATGTATGTACATATTTACGTACGCATTAATAGTATAATTACGTGTGCATATGTTTATGTTAGATGTAGATAAGGCATGTATTGAATGGTGATAGTATGGATACACTACCTTATAAATATTGCATGTATATATGCATGATATCATGGTTTTATGCATATTTTAGACTTCTGGCCGAAGCCATCTTGGCGTCAACCCCTGGCCGTTGAGGTGGTGTCAGCGTCCAGACATGGACGCCAACACTAATCCTGGCGTCCAACGATATGGACGCCAATCTCTCTGGCCTGCATGCGCAACAGAGCTGCAAACTTCTGAAACAAGAAAGCCAGCCATTGGGGGGCTGTCCCCAACGGCTCTGAGGCTGTCAAGTCACCCTAAGAGTGGGAGGAGCTCTCCTTAAGTCTGAACCCGGAGCTACCTTTCCCACCCCTCTCTTCACCCTTGCAAGAGGAGAAAAAGAGAGAAAGAAAACCCTAGAAGAAAACTGAGAAAACCCCACTCTTTGCACCCAAGAATCTGACTTCCTGGAGCTAGATCCGGCCATCTTCCATGACAAGAGGCTAGTTGGAGCAAAGGAGGAGGCTTTCCCGACATCCCCTTGCTGTGGAGATCATCCAGAAGCCCGGAGGAAGAAGATCTAGAAGGCGTTTCTTCTGCACCTTCTTGGATTGCCCAAGGAGGGCTTCTCCGAGCACTTTGATCCTTTGAAGCAATTTTAAAAGGCAAGTGACAAACCATGATGTCCCCGTATGAGTCTAGGTCGGTTTTACAACTTTTGTACATTTTTCCTCAAGTCCTAGACCCTCAATTCACCCAATCTTGAGAGGTCGGGTCTGTGTTTCTGCACAGACCTGCATTGACGGCAAGGTCAATGGACGCCGATATCATGTTTGGCGTCCATCGACCATGCCGCTGACCCTGGTCAGCGGCCAGAGACCGCCGCAAGTTCCTCTGGACAGAACAGTGACCTGTTCTGCCCTTTCTATACACTATTTTCGGTATGGTTTCCGTGATGAGGATATATGGTAACCCTATACTCTATATATTGTCAATTGTGGTGTTGGTGGAGTTTGTATGTGTGATGGTGAATGTAGGAGATTTTATACCGTGAATGTGTAAGCATGAATTGTTGAAAATCTTGCCAATCCATGTTCATGATTAGGATTAGTCCTGAATGCCTTAGTTTTGTCAGAGCATGAAGATTAGTAATCAGTATATGTATTCTTAATTTTGATAATTTGTCCATGCTTGCATGAGTTGCAAATAAATTCGGTTCGGTAAATAGAAAGACATGCAAGAATGATTTGTGGTGATCGATCTACAATTGTATGATTTAGAGTAAATTATGTATTCTCAGATCATGTATATGACAATAACCTCTGTTTAAACAGTAGGTGGCGAAATTGCATGATGTGTTAAACCCCATGTTAACTAAAATTGTGAATAGCATACTAAATAGGTGTTTTATTTACTGTAAATTCTATTTAGCTCAGAAAAATTTAAAAATTGAGTGTATTATCTAGAACCCGAAAATAGCATGTGGTTAAAATTTCAGGTCATTTGGACTAGTATATAGGAATTATGTATTTTCCATGTGAAATATAGTAATCTACGTATGATATCATAATTGATTAGATAGTGCTTAAACCTAACTTGAATGGTGAAATTAATGTGTGTTAAGCTCCTGAAATCTGTAGTGTCATGTTAGGAAAACAGAGATGTGCATGTGAGTGAGAAAGTGAATGAGATGAAAAGTGATATGTGTAAACCATGTGTAAAAATGGGTAAAATGTGTAATGTGTAAATTGTGAAATCCTGGAGGTGGACAAGTACCACTGGTTAGGGTGGAGACTTGTTCTCCCGGTCTGCGCAGTCCAAGAGTCGCCATTGGAATGCCTAGATGGCCTCTATGTGTAATGTGATGTGTATATGTCCTTCTTTGGTGGTTTGGACTATGTGTCACGGCACCTAAAATGTGTAATGTGTATGTGTTCATGTGTAATGTGTAAGTGAACAATGTGTATGTGTAAAGTGTAACCATGTGAAAGAGGAAACTTGTGTAAAGAAAATGTGAAATTCTAAATGTGAGGATATGATATTGAGATCCATGCGAGACAAATTTGAAATCATGTGAATCAGTAAATTCATGTTATTATCATCATGTTTATATGTGCAAAGATGCCTAGAATCCATGTTAGGGATAATTGGTGAACACGGGTACAAGATAACATGATGGGTTGTTCACATGATATGTTTTACGCAATATTGTAGCTCTCATGTATAGGTTTTAGCCATGAAACCATGTGAATCAGTAACTTAAAGCATGTGAAAACGTTTATGTATGTGTTTAAAAACATGTAAGATCCATGCTAGTCGTGTTTTCCTTTCATGTATGCACAATGTTCATGTTGGTAGCTCTCATGTCCTGGTTCTTTAAAGACAAAGTTTCATGAGTAAATTGAATAGAGAGCATGTGATAGGTAAATTTTATTCTTAGAAATCTGAAAGCATGATCCATGTGTAAAATTGTAAAACTTTCATGATAGGTGGAAACTTTAAAATGACTAGCATGCCATGTGTTGAAAAATGTTAAATGTGCATGTAGAAACCGCTATGACTTATACGTGTATGTTATGGGTAGTGTTTCTTGCTGAGTCTTTGGACTCACTCCTTGCTTCGGCGTACAGGTGTAGTTGGTGACGTAGCACCTTTGGAGGAGACAGTGGAGACGGACTCCGAGCGCGGAGATGAGCTAGTTTGGAGCTTCTTTGTGATTTGTGTATTTCATAGTATGTAATTTGAACATTGCATTAGAATTATCATGAAAAGATGTATAAGTGTGGACATTATGTATTTAAATTTCAGCAGTTTAAATTATGTGAACTTTTAGCTCTTAATGTTATTGCGAATTTCATGTATGTTTAATGTGAATGATGAATGAATGAAGACAAATGTCTTTTACTTCCGCTACTCTGTTGTATATTCGTGTGTATCTCAGCTGTATGTATCGTTTGGGTAAATGTCCCACTGTGAGGACTCTCGCTATACCGCGTGGGTTGGTATAACCGTACCGGTATAATGAGGGCCGTCACAATATGCGTAAAACGTCATTAAAATAGGCGATAGTAATGATTGCACAGTACCTCAAGAGGGTGACACGATATCCAAATCAATACTAAGGCTGGTTGGAGTATGCCGTACAGGTCCACCTAAAGGCGTATATGTGTTAATGGTACAACCAGCTCGTCGATCATGAGGAATCCATGAACAGAAGAGACTTACAGAGGCCTTGAACAAGGATTAACTAGTCTGGTAGAAGGGATATCCGACGGAGAGTTCATCCAAGTCAAAAGAAAAGTGTGTAAAAAATAATTTGCTCGACGTTCAAGAGGTATTCTAGAATAGTGGAGCGCTGGTAACGGTGTTCCAAAACAACAAGAGAAACGAAGACAATTTATTATTATAATAGGGTAATAATGTATATTATTGAAGAAAATTACCAGATTTATTATGAAATATCATAATACCATGGCAAGTCATATTGGATGGTTTTAAGTGTGTGCATGTGATAGAGAAATCATAGATGGAAAAGATCAAGTGTATGATTTTTAATTAATAGCCTCATAACATGTTCATGATCAATTATGCTTTTTTACTGTGTTTTCTGTATTTACAGGATGTATAGACACTGTAACAAGACAAGAACAAGAGAAAACTAGGGTTTATGTACAAAAATCCAGAAGGCGGCATACCCTTTAAAGTAACGCGACAAGGTCTGTTGAGTTCGTGACAGACACTTTAAAGGAATGTAACGGGTCCCTGGGACAACAGACCAAACACACGACGCAAGGGCCTGTCGCGTTCAGAATGCAACAGCTTGGCTTGTCGCGACTCAATTGAGAACACACCTATCGGGTCATCGCGTTCTCAAGGTTTCTGCCCGAGCCCGAAAGGGAAATTAGAACTCCTTGGATTGCGGTCCAATCCTCCAGGGTTGACACATGGGTATTTAAAAAATAGAAATCTCAACGTATACTTGATGAAAAATCATGAAACTAGTTTTAAACAAAACTAGACTTGCAGGGGTATCAATAGTAAAAAGTAATTAAAAACTTATCATGGTATCAATAGGCTATTAACATGTTCTTTAACGATGAACCATGAATATGACATAGTGACAGAGAAATTTAATTCAAAATTCATACTTGTTAGGAATTGGGCAAAAATATGTCAATAGATTCCTAACATCATGTAACATGTACAGTAAAAGTTTCATGGCACGAGATCAAGTATAATCAAAGATTTAAGACAAACATGATGGGTCGGGTACATGTTCTTAAAAGAACTTCAAACGTGAAATTGACAAGTGAGGGACAATACAAATTGAGAAAAAGAGAGGACTTTTGTTTCTGAGATCTAGAACAATCTATAGACGAGTTTAATTTAATTTTCCTTGTGAGATTACCTATCTTTGGACGATGTAAACTCTTAAGGTTAAGAATGTGAAGAACAAGCTTGCCGATTTTCTAGTAGCCTTCTTCCCACGAATTCTTCCTCCTTTGGCCTCTCCTCCACGTCCAAGAGATCTCAGAAGAGTAACAGGGTCAACCATGAGAGGTTTGGGGTTTATTTATACATCTTGTATTATTATTTCCTAATATAACTCTAACCTTCTTCCAACTCCGAATTTTCATATTTATCTAACTTTCCTAACATATATCCTCCTATTTGGGTTAAGATGAGACTCAATGGATGGGACTCCAATTTCGTGGCTATCAAATTAGGGTAGGGTTAAGAGTCCATTTTAGATATATATATGAGTCATATTAGTGATTTGCTTGCCTCTTTTTAATTAAAAATTAATAGAGTTTCAAATTTTATAGTATTTCCTTTTATTATATCTTTTAAAACTCCTATTTTGGCCCAATAACTTTTATATGAACCATGTATTTAAGCTCATTACTTATTTTTACTTAATGGGTCTTACTTTATTTAAAAAAACTATTTATTTATTTATTTAAAAATAGCGAGTTACTACACAAAGTCACAGATTTAGCAGGAAAACTTCTCAACACGACCCACAACATAATACTCATGTAACAACAAGAAGTACTAAATAACACACGTCCACCGGTTAACTCACATATAATCAAGTAAAAGAAAATACATCGAAAGTTGTAACCTAAGCATACTTTCTAATCAACATAACTAAACAATTATTATCTACAAGTAAATATCTAACTAATCATAAACTCATACAACTACCGGAAACATTATGACTAAACAATTATTATCCTCATCGTCGTCTTTCTTTAGCCAGACGACAATTCATTATAAAAGAGTAAGGAGTTCAGGAAGACGATAAGACCTTTACGGTATCACTGTACTGGAATTAACTTTGAGCACACAAGAACTTGGCTCACATAGAACTTTGGGTACCCAATTTGAGAGGCATTCCAAAATGAGCATTGAACCATCAAACTCGGTAACCATAGTCACAACTTCAAACTCACATGCATATTCTTGATAATAAATATTCTCATAATAACACCATTAGGGACCATTTACTCTTTGCAAATCTTGCGATCCTACCATGACCTGATCACCAAATCCTCAAACTAGGTACAATTGACCACAAGGTTAATCCCAGGAGGATCCACTCATAGGAATCCACTTACAATATCAAATCTCGCTGTTAAACCACCATAAGAACATTAAATAACCAAATTTCAAACCTAGTTGACCAGAAGGTCAACCATAAAGCATTGCTAGAGAGAGAATCCTTCGAGAATCAAAACACACCTAGGGGACCGGCTATGTTAAGAACGCACCTACTTGACCAATCGCATCTCCAATCCAGAATGTGTCATGGATCACAACCTTGTTATGAACTTGACTACCAGACTGATCGCGTTCTCAAACAGAACGTCCAAGCCACATGTTTCACCCAAAAACGCCAAGAAAACCTCGTTTCCATCCATTTCAACCCTTTACAAACCACTGTAACCGATTACAAATACAAAGAGCCAGCTAAAACTATCAAAACATACTTGTAAATGCATTTCAACACTCAAATTTGATCTCACATACATAAAATCACATTTAAACATGATTTCTCATATCTAACTAAAGGATTAAACAATATAAACATGATTCTACCGATGTACAAAGAGAAAACCATTTCATCTAACTTGAAAAAATCATAGTTACAAGAAGGACATGAAAGAAACCACAAGAAACGACGGAAATCTCCCTACCTCGGCGAAGAACGGGATTTGGAGAAGCTTCCTCACGATCCAATCACTCATCCCGCGTCAAAACCACATCGAACAAAGCTCCAATCTGCAAAAAACCCAAAAAATCATCGGAGTCGCACTCTCCCAGCTGTGCTTGGGCTTCTACCCAACTCAATCGGCAAATAGGAACTTAAAACTGCAGAGATCAAGAACGTGTCTGGGTCGATTGTCGCATTCAAAATGTGCTCTATCGGGTGATGACATTCTGAAAAGCAACGCTACACGTTGCCCTAGGTGCGCCACATGTCGCGCATGCACCAAAAGATGAAAATTGACAGTTATGAGAATGCATCTAGGTGGCAGATGTGTTCTAAACATGTGCGTTCTCAACCAAGAACTACGACACACAATGAGCCAAAATATTTAATCTTAAACTTGCTCAAGTCACAAGAGTTCTAAAACATAATTCATTAGTCACACATTGGTCTAACAATCACCGAAACCTGATAATTAGGATCTAAATTGTCGAGATGTTACACTTGTCTCTCTGGTCACTGATTGGCAATCTAAATTTCTTATTGTCCATGTTAGCGTTCTGTCTTGACCACGAGCAATATCTATCAGTGACCATCTGAAGGCGTTGATTTCAGGCTTCTCATTTTAGGTCCTATTTGATAACACTTATTTCAATCTAAAGCAGAATACTTAATTTTTAAGATTCAAATTATTTGATAAAATATCTAAAATTATATCTTAATTAATCACTTTAAGTCTAAAAATCACTTAATTTTTAGGTAAGATGAATCACTTTTTTTTTTTTTTTTTTTCAGATTGGCGACTGGTGGCAAACATTGTCGAAATTCGGCGCCGGCGACCGCCGGCCACCGGCGATCGTCAGAATCCAACCGTCGGCGGCTGACCGGAATCAAATCGCCTACGCACGACGGTCTCCGACACCGGATTCCGGTGATCACCGGCGGCCAACTCCGACAACTCAATTTCAAAAAAATATTTTTAACAGTTTTGAGTTTTGAACCCAAAAACCTACTCAATAATAGTGTAATATGTTAACCAATTGTGTTACACTTCAGATATTATTAACTTAGGGTCTGTTTGATAACCCTTATTGCATATCTATTGTCTGAAGTGGTTAGACATTACATTTTTAGACAGTTTGGTAAAATATATTAATAAATGTCTAAAAAAATATCTTATGTCTTAATTGCCTCTTAAAAAAAGTGAGGCGATTAGGGCTGTAAACGGGTCGGGTTCGGAATCGGAAACACAGATTCCGATACCGATTCCGATAACCGAAATATGGTTCCGATTCCGATTCCGATTCCGATAAGAATGGTTAGTTCCGATTCCGTTCCGATTCCGATAACATTATCGGAACCGAAATTCCGATAGGTAAGATGTTTACCATAATTTTACCTTGAATTTATGATAATTTATCGGAATAACTGATACCGATACCGATTCCGATTATTTTTTCGATTCCGATTCCGATAACTTATCGGAATATTCGTACCGATTCCGATAAGCTATCGGTATCATTTTCCGATTCCGAAACCGATAATTTTTATCGGTATCAGGTCGGAATATCGGAATATCGGGTTCCGTTTACACCCCTAGAGGCGATGACACTTTTTTTTTTAAGACAATCTTCTCGAGCGCCTCCTTGGTGCGCTGCGTCGTCTCCTCGATCTCCTTCTCCACCTCGTCATCCTCCCCCTCGCTCCTGCCGCCCTCCCCCACGACGACCTTCGGAAGGAGTCCCCGTGCTGTGAGTACACGATCTTGGAGGTGTTCTCGTTTTGTCGCACGACGGCGTCGAACCAGACCTTGCCCTGGGCGTCGACGGTGAGGGCAGGATCTTGGAGCCGCCCTTCTCGTCCCGCCGCCCATGCCTAGAGGGTATTGCGCCACATGGATCTCCGGGAAGGCGCCGCCGTCGCCGAAGTTCTCGGCTTGCGGGGGACGAAGCCGGACCGCTTCCCGTAGGGCGGCACGGGGTTCGGCTTCGAGGAGGCAGGGCGGCCTCCGTCATCCGCAGCGGGGCCACTGTACCGTTCCTTGAACCAGGGATCCTTGATGTGGTCGTAGAAGGATGCCGAGGCCGATTTCGCCGGAGGTAGTATGTCCTTAAGCGTCGCCATGGTAGCTTCGCCAAGTGACTACTATGAAGGTTTCTTCCCTCGTCTGATCCAGAGATTGCAGGCGAAGAAGGACGCGGCAGCGACAGATTGAAGAGGAAAAAGGGAAAGATGTTTAGAGAGAGAGAGAGAGGAGAGAGAGAGAGAGAGAGAGAGAGAGAGAGAGAGAGAGAGAAGGGTTGGTTTGTGGGTGCCTGGGTGGGGATGGGGATGGTGGCGGCAGCGGTGTATTGTAGAGGAAAAAGGGAAGATGTTAGAGAGAGAAAGATGTTTAGAGAGAGAGAGAGAAGGGTTTGTTTTGTGGTGCCTGGGTGGGGGGGGTATGGTGGCGTCAACGACGTATTGAAGAGGAAAAAGGAAAGATGCTGAGAGAGAGAGAGAAAGAGGTTTGTTTTTAAGTATGTAAGAGTATTTATGTATATATAAAATTTAAGGATTTATATGAATATAGGATAGTTGATAGATGTATATATAAATTTATAGGAATTAAAAATAATTTAGACATATTTTTAAACATATAAACATATTTATGTAAAATAATATATTAATTTAGATGTCATTTAGTTGGTTATCTAATAACTCTTAATAGAAGTCTAATTTATTTTAAGTACTTATTGAATTACAGATTTAGATAATAGATAGAAAATTAGACTTTAGATATTTTAATAAATGTTATCAACACCACCTTAGTTATCAAACACCTCTTAACTTATATCTTATATATATTAAGTTCTTTTTAATTGTAGATTTAGAGAATAGATGTGGAATTAGATTTAGATATTTTAAATAAATGTTATCAAACACCAATTTATCATTATTAAGATGTCCTAGCGCTTGGACACATTTGGTTCTTAGGTTTCTGGCCCGTCAGATGGAAACAAACTGGCATCTGATCTGACGGTCCCAACTTTAATGGTTGACTTCGTGGTTCCCTTGATGGCTTTTGCATGAGCGAAAATGCCTCAATTGGCCAAGGCTTTTTGTGGCATTTTTTAATAATTTAAGAAGATCTGAATATGAGCAAACTTTTTATAGAGGAGAATATTTAAACACAAACCCGAAAAATTTTGAACTCATACAATGTTACGGGTTTTGAGATTGTCAAGAAAAAAATTTATGTGAAACTTTTAGAGTTTATTTGACATTAGAAAAAATCTTATTGCACAGACGCAACGCAGACGTGACACATTTAATTAGAGTTTGCCGCGTGGAAGAGAGAGAAAAAATTAATATCTCTTTTGTCTTCTAACTCTCTTTGACACATCTCGATCGAGGTGTGCATCAAGACGATTCCTTAACATTATAGATAAACTATGCTTTCTTACCTCTTTTCGAGTTTTCATAGAACAGAATTATTAGGACCGATCATTTTATCAAGGGTGACAAGATGGATATTATTATCTCTATTTATCTAAATTATTGGAGATTTAGGTTTAAGAGAATATTTTATCTAGTTATCACATTTGGAAAACAGCATAGTAAAAACGATACCATATATCATTATAAAAAAGGGAAACTATTATATCTTTCTTTGATCTCTAGAGATGTCAATTGAGTGTGGTTGTTCCAGAAGTCTAATGACCTAACCAATCTTAAATAAGAGTTGGATCACAAAAGAGAAAAAAAAACTCTAATTCTTAGATATAGCATGAAAGGAAGAAGGCTTGGGTTGGGCCTCCTGAGACCTACTTGGTCTGTTCCAATTTTTCATTTAAAAAAAAAAACTCAAGTGGCTCCATGGATTTATTTTTTTTTAAAAAAGATTTGCCTATTTGGGGCACCACAAAGCTCAACAAGAGGCATATTTCTGGCCAGGAAAAAGGGACCGGAACAAGAATAAACACCGGAATTGACAAGACACAAAATATTTGGCATCTACCACGCCCACCCTTATCCGACGTTAGCGCCCGCGCCCGCCACAAACTTATTCCCCTCCAATTCCACGTTTATCCCGCGGCTCCCCCATCCCACAAAGAAAACAAGTGTGGGCCGTTGGCGAGTGGCCCCTTCCGTTTACTCACCGGGGAAGAAGCGAAGGTGCGGGTAGGGGGCGCCGTGGATGGCAGGTGCGCCGCCGGGCTTCGGCCTGCCGGAGGAGGTGCTGGTGGTGCTGCCGGATGACCCGTTCGAGCAGCTCGACGTGGCCCGCAAGATCACCTCCATCGCGCTGGCCTCCCGGGTGACGAAGCTGGAGGCGGAGGCGTCCAGGCTACGGTGGGAGCTCGCGGAGAAGGAGGAGATCGTGGCGGAGCTGCGGGCGCAGGTGGAGAGCTTGGACGCATCGCTGGGAGAGATCTCGCAGCACCTCGCCCAGGCCGACGAGGAGAAGGCGGCCCTGCGCAGCGAGAACGCCTCCCTCGCCAGCACAGTCAAGAAGCTCAACCGCGATGTCTCCAAGGTGTGCAGTAGCCCCCTTTGTTGCTGCCTGCGTGCTCTTTTTTTTCCTTTCTTCTCTTCGTAGTTGGGATAATTGGTGGCTCTCAGCACATAAAGTTGGTTTTGTTCCCCGATTGAAATGTTTATCTGCGTTTGCTCATTCCTTTTTAATGTACTCTGGCTAATTCCAGACGATTAAGAGAGAAATAAGTTTGCACTGGAAATTTCTGGGGACCAAGATCAGAAGTTTACTGTGTATCAGGTGTATGCTTATTGATGCACTGTTCTCAGATATAGCTGAATAAACATGCGCAGGAGTTCCTGACTCTGTGAACTGTGGGAAATAGAGATGAACAGAGGCGACTAGGAGTACAAATTGTACTGCAAAAAATATATATATTGCAGGTTTGGAACAAAGGGAGGTCAAATGTAGGGGGAAAGATGTGCTCCTAAGTAGGAGTATACACAACTATTTGCATTGAAGCCTCAGTTTCGAGGGTCGCTGGATGCAGTGAGTAATCATGGAGTCATTATAGGTCAAGGAAGTTTGAGAATGAGGCTGCAACCTCTCCTGTTACCATTGTTAGAGGGAGTGTGAATGTAACAGTGGTGGAGTGACGGAAGTGCTGCTAATAACTTTCTATCCAACAATTCTTGTTGACTCTCTGTGCCCATGGCTTGTTACAACTACAAACATAGAAAATTATGGGAAGTACATCGCTGAGTGGATGGTTGAGAGGAAAACATTTCCACATTTTCAAGAAGCTTGAGTAAGAGTTCATCAAATTGAGTATGGGATGTTGCAGAATGCAGAACATCAATAACCTAGGGACACTAGGAGTGGAAAAGATGCATAAGAAACTTTAGGTGCTGGTGATCTTGGTTCCGCAGCCCAACCAAAGAAAGTACACAACAACCCATACACAGAGAAAGAAACAAGTGCAATTAGCCACAGATTCAAATTCTCAGTTGTTCATCCATAGTGTTGACAGTTTTCTTATCACTGTAATGATTTTGATGTCATATCAGCTGATGTGGGTTATGTCAACTTAAATTTTACCCTGCTTCTGTCAGATGGATCTTGAGATTATCTAAGAAAAGCACTTATTTTTTAGGGCAAATTAAATAGGAGTCTCTATCAAATGTTTGACTTATTTTCTAGCATCTGACTGAGCTGTAACTCATTACAGTAAGTGTTATCCTCTGTTACAATATACGTTAAGTCTTGTTATAGCAAGGACCTCCCTATTACAGTCAGGGACTCCTAATTAATTTGCCCTATTTTTTTATCATTGAGCATGCATGTTCTCATGGTTCAATGATGTGACTGTTCAATCAAGCTTGACACAGAGTTTCCAAGTTTTTTCTATGTCCTATTCAATGCCAAAAAGGATGGCACTATCCATGTATTCATAAGATAGAGCTTGAAACGGAGGCATGCTCACAAACCAATAATTGGGATTTCGGGATGCATTTATATCCAGAAAATTGACTCAAAATTTCATTGTTTGCATTCTGTTTTGCATTTATGTGCATGTTAGCAATGATAATTCATGAGCTCAAAATGTCTCAATCGATTATTTAGTTCTCAGAATTGTAGAAACCAAGAATATGATGATGCATTCCCGGTTTTGCATAGATTTTGATATCTGTGTAGGCTTGGATGATAACTTAGCTAATGTCATATGAATTTATACCTTGTACCTTAGTCTTAACCAAAAAGAATGCGAATCAATAAAGAATTATGGTCTGATTTTACGTTATTGATGGTTGCAACAGTTGGAGGTTTTTAAAAAGACTCTCATGCAGTCACTTCAGGAGGATGAGGAAAACCCCGTAAGTTATTTTATCTGTAATTATTTTTTATTCAATAATGATGGTCCTCTGCAATCCTTACCACCAGGTTTTGCCAATTGAATATTGCTTTATGCCTTCCTTAGATGATCGTAGGAGTAAGATTGTTACTGTGTAGCATGCAGGGCCTGGCAAGGTTATTCCAAACCAGTTGTCAAATGCTGGAAGCTATCCATCTGTATCTCTACATGGAGGTACACAATCAGTGGAAATTCTGTACTATTTGCTCACTTCTAACATTCACTTTCTACGGTTGGCAACAAAGATGCCAAGTATTTATCATTTTGTCCTTTTTATACATAAGCAGTTTCTTATAAGTTCTTGGATTTGTCACGTTACACTGATTTAGCTTGGTCTTCATATTAGAAGTGGATGCAGCGTTGCCTCCTTCGAAAATGTCTTCAGCACAGTCTCAGGTATCTGAAGCTGGACGTTCAATCTCAAATGACAGTGCCTTTTCCGAATCAGATGGTATGTAGGTTTGACACATTCATCATGATTCACAATCTCACATTAACTTCTCATACCTTGATAATCTGGTTTTCTGTTGTCATTTTATTTTCAGCTTCAAACAAGTGAACCAACAAGGCCCCTGCTAGCATCTCAGACTAGTACACCAAGGCTTACACCTCCAGATTCACCGACAAGGCATTCTGCTGCTGGATCACCTACCAAATTGTCTAAACCAACATCACCTAGACGCCATTCCATTTCAGTATTTTCCAATGCAAGGAATGTATTTGATGAAAGGTCTTCGTTCTTTTCCTCTTTGCCATCAAGCCATCACAGCTCAATGACAAGCCCTTTTGACACAGGAGCCCACACTGGTTGGTCCTAAGTCCTTTCCTACAAACTGCATGATAAATGCTGCCCTCATATCAGTTTTGTTTCTTGACTTGCTTCATTAGCCTAAATCTCATGCATCATCAGGAGAATAACAGTTAAAGGATTTTATCTTGATTTGGATGATATTGTTGTTTAGAGCGCCCATGTTATAACTTATGCTGCAAGTAAGTGAAAGATCAATAGGATCCGCCATTATCCTGACATCGTTTCCAGTGTTCTGAGTAACATGTATTTGTGTGCTTTATTGTGGATCAAAGTGTCTGATTTAAGTCTGTGACTCTGTGGTCATCTTAGAAGGCAATATGGAGATTCACTCATGAATAACTATATTTAGCCATATGGTTAGACTCCAACAAGAAAGCTAAGGTAGTATCAGCTACCCATTTTTATTCTATGGAAACAATTAGCCTTCTTTCTCATTTTGATTTCTGTTGGTTGCTTTGATTGCTGAATATGACAATATTAACTCATTAGCATAATGCATTCTCATGTGACTGCAGTGATCATATCTTATGCAAGCGAGAAATATATGATTGAAACTACGTGCTGTATTTGCATCCGAGCTGTTTTTTAGTTGTTGGCTAAGCACGAGGCCTCTGATGCTTACTTTTCATATATATGCGTTTCTTGTTCGATATGATTAGTCCTCTATTTTCTTCATTCAGCTTTTAACTACATATTAAGATGGTGAGAGTAAGGCGCATCTCTTTTTTAAGTTGTAATGCACCATAGATCACACTAAAAAGGATCTTATCTGTGGTTCCAACCACTTTCAAAAATTAAGCTGACACATGCAGCAACTTATGATGCAGGAAACCCTACATAGTTTAATAATGATTTAATGGGAGTCTGGCCGTGTAATACATCTTATTTAGAGGCATGGTTCTTGGTGCTGGACCATAATAATTGCCCATGATACGTCAAGAGCACTATCTAGTTTGGAGTCCTCACACTGTTTTGTTGTTCTTATTCTAAATTTTATGTCCGCAGATGAATGGTGTAGGATTTCTTATCATGCTCCTCTCTTTATCTCTATTCTTTCCAATATTCAAGGAAATCTGATAATTTATTCCCCCTGTTTGTACAAACTTACATTGCACAATCAGAAAAGTAGTTTTGTACCAATTATCATTCTCATGAGACTTTTGACAGTCCTCTTGCCTTGCTAGACTTTGTACTTAGTTCCACCATCAGTCATTCAGCCTTTTCAAGTTCTTTGGATCCTTCACTGGATCTAGCTGATAGATTGATGAAATGACAAACATTCCAGATATATCTACAAAATTTCTGTTTTTTAATATATGCATGCATGTATTCCTTAGTTTGCTCAACCAATCTTCATTGGCTGTTTCTAATTTCTTCGTGGCTGCTGTAGGGCGTGCTCGAGTTGATGGGAAAGAGTTTTTTCGGCAGGTCAGGTATTCAGCAGATGTGTTCAACTATTGATTATAGAAAGCATTAGTACAGAGATATTCAAATTCCAAGCAGTAATAAAAGCTTATTATATAAGGATTCATCTATTCTCAATATGTATCAGAACTAGCCAAAATCATAGCCAACTTGTCATGCTGTGCTTTAACAGGATCACTGGGAGATGTATGAACTAGAAGTGTTTCCAACTCCTCCCCACTCCCAACCTAACATGTATATATACATATATCAATATTATGCTTATTATGACCATTTCTCTCTTTGGTCAAAGAAGCTTCATGCGGCTTCATCAGATACTAGTGATCTTTTTCATGGTCATTATTCTTCTTTTCATCTAGGACCCGTCTGTCCTATGAGCAATTCAGTGCTTTTCTTGCCAATGTGAAGGAACTGAATTCACATAAGCAAAGCAAAGAGGTATTGATTCCGAACGTATTCTCTTTCTCCTCCTGGGATCCAAAATGCTACATCAACGATGATACTTGGGATTTTCTTTCAGGAAACATTGAGGAAGGCAGATGAGATATTCGGTGTGGATAACAGGGACCTATATGCCATATTTGAGGGATTGATCACTCGCAATCACCACTGACAGTGGAAGCCTTCTCTTCAGAAGACACCGTAGTGGTCTCTCTGGACAATGCAGATGAGCATGATCATCCCATCTACGAAGAAATGCTTGTTTGTCCAAGTTTGTCGATTCTTATCTACCTATTCTTCCTTTTGGATAGATCTACATGTTCACTGTGTCCATGATTCCATTCACATGTGTTGTTTAGTTCGGTGTACTTTGTGTAGGGCTTTGTGAAGATACGTCTGCCTCGCTTTCATGGATGATACGAGGACCAATAAAGTATGTTTCGTTTTTGTTCTTCTGGAAGGGGGCAAAAATAACACTGGGCATTGATCTGGCCCCACTTGTACCTCTTACTGCAAGTTGTACCTGGTGCTGAAAGTAACTGGTGCTAAGATTGCATTTGACAACATTTATTTTCTTGAAACTATAACACTAAAATCTCCATTAAGTCTAACTTGGTATTCATCATTTTATTCCAATTGTTTGTGTTCGGTGACAAACGCAGATCCCTCTCGACCTTCGTCGAGATGAAAAGCGGGTCTCATGGCGGCTTCCGCCTTCTGGAGCTATTGGTTCTCCCCTCCATTATTGGGCCTGATTGGGCTTCCGTCCTTGTGGCCTGACTTGGGCCAAGGGTACGTCTAACTATCCTCACCTTCCAACTAAATTTCTTCAGTCCTAGCTGGGACCGGATTAGATGATGCCTTGGCGTCATGCCACCAAGGTCCTGTCATTCTTGGAGTCTATTAGGGCTGTAAACGAATATCCGATCCGATTCGAATTCGTATCTGATTATCTGGATATTATCTATTAACAAATATCCGGCGAAACAGATTTCGGATACGGATATTATCCGATAATAAACGGAGTAGATACGGAAATAGGTGATCCACTCCGTTTAAGATCCGCTCCGAAATGAAATTATTTTTGACTATTAGATCTTAATCTAATGATCTATATATAATTATAAATATATAATATATCTAATGTTAATCTTTTGTTTAGAGAATATTTTTGATATTTGTACTTTTTTAAATTTTTATAGATTTTTTTTATTTTTTTATGATTTTTAGATCACTTAATATCTTTTATTAAGTTTATATTTTCGAAGTGGATAATATCCGTATCCGTTCCGAATCTGAAAATTATTCGATTAAATTATTTGTTCTGTATTCGAATTGTATTCGGAACGGATACGAATTATCTGATTAACTATTCAGATCAGAATCGAAAAATCTATATCTACTCCGTTTACAGTCCTAGTCTCTATGTCTCCTCAGGTCTCTCTGTCCCATCTAACCCACTAATGAATTAGCCCACTTGGGTTAAAGTTTGACTTTAATCAAATATTCAACCCTAGCACCATTGGTTGGTTATCCTTTTATATCTACCAGAGTATCACCTAACCCTTGGGAGGGAGTAGTTTCCAATTCAAATTTCTCATCATATGAGGAGTACTATAAATTCTAAACCATCTGATTATTGCTAATCTGACTGTACAAACGCATTTATCAAGTTTGGGATTGGGATATAGAAATTTAAAAGAAATTGAAAATAGTTATATCAAGAATCAACAAGTAAAGAACTCCTCAGGCATGAGAGATCCCAGAGGCTACCCAAATCCGTCACATAATGCCAAAAAGAGGTCAGGCAACGTGCCCCTTTCTCTCCTCGGTGTACCCTCCCCGTACGTAGAGAAAAGGACTCCTTCCAAATCCTCTAAAATTCCTCGACTCGCACGGAGGGATCTGAGCGGCCCCGTACTTTCGATCTCAAACCGGCAAAGGAGGTCGGTTCGTTCCACGTCTAACCTCTCTCTCCTCAGCCTTTTTGCCTAGGAAGTCGTGTTCGCACACGCACCTACCCCACCCCTGCGTGCACGTCCACCGTGTAACGCGCGAATCACCAACTGCGCATCGCGGTGGGGCCCACGCCGAGTTCAACCCCGTCCCTCGGTTCCCTCACCTTACCCGCTTCTTCGTGTTGCACCGAGGCACGTTATCCCACGTCGCTTCCCTCGCTAATATCATTAATCGCCATAATTATCCGACCATGATGACCCCCCCTAATTCCCAATGTGCCTCTAATCAAACCCATTTGGAAACGCCAAGCGAAGCATCACAGGTACAACAAACTTTATATTATAATCTTTGGCTATTTTGTATATGATATTAATATTCTTATTTTAGTTCGCAATCTACATCTACCCAAAATTGGGATTAAAAGTTACTCAAAATTATTTATTTATAAACTTAAGCAAAGTATTCTTAATTTTAAATTACTTTAAATGTAAACGATTCTAAAATCGGAGAATGACGTCGTTCTACAGGGAACGAGCAATCATCTCACTTCGACTCACCTAAACACACCGAGCGAGTGAGTTATCGTATCCTCAGAAGAGTCCGCGGGACCTCACCCGCGGTGACCTGCTGGCTTCAGCCACGTCCACGTGGGTCGCTCGTGGCGGGTGGTGGTGGCCCCCCCAGGCCCAGGTACTGCGGCGCGCATGCTTTGTGTTCACCCACGAAGGCCCTTGCACGTGCCCTCATGCGTGCGAGATTAGAGGGCCGGAGAACCCGGACCCGTGCGAAGCGGGTGGCGCGCGAGAGGAGGGAGGGGAAGGGATCTTCCAATCATTATTCCCCCACGAACCCCCGGTGGGCCCCGCCCTCCCTCCTCCGTCTTTTTAAAAACCGGCTCTCTTAACCTGCCCCGCGGGAATATCCCATGCCAAAAGAGGACTGCACAGTGTCTTCTGCGACAAGTTGGCGACGACAGTCTGGTATGTTCGGTGCGGCTGGGGACCAAGTTAGTTAAGATCGGGTAGAGGTTCACGGGAATCGAATTCGATTAATAGGAGGTGTACACGCGATCATATTTTATGGGGGAGGAGAAGGGAGGAAGAAAAAAGGGGGAGGAGGCGAGGTGGAGGTGGAAGACGAGAAGAGGAGGAAGCGGCGAAGCAAGGTTGGATAGGAAGGAAGGTGAAGGGGGACACGCCATGCCATGAAGACAATCCTGGGGAGCTCGTAATTCCGGTGTTTGGTTGGATTCCGGGAACTGCACAGGATCTGGACTCGAATGGTATTGCCGATCGCCGGCGACCCGGCGCGGAGATGGGAGGGGGAGGGAGGGGAGCGGAGCTGGGGGGAGAAGTTTAGTGGCGGTGGAGGGGGTGGCGGCGCTGGCGGAGGTGGGGAAGCCGGGGGCGGGGTGGGAGTGGGCGGGGCGGTGCTGCCGCTGCCTTGGGCGGCTGGAGGATGAGAAGAGGGAAGGCGCGGAACGGACTGCTCCCCAGCTCGCTCCGGATCATCTCGTCGTGCCTGAAGACGGTCTCGTCGAACGCCGGTTCTGTCGCGTCGACGGTGCGATCGGCCGGGGCGTCGGTCGCCGCCTCGATATCTGTGCCCGCCCAGGATGAGAAAGACCAGGTCCTTCCGTCTGTTCCAATTTCCGGCTTCGGGGTTTTTGTCGTTCCCCATTTGTTTGAGTTCGTGAGATTCTTGAATCTTTCATGGTGGGTTCGTTTATTTTTCACTTGACTGGTCATGCGCTTGCTCTTCAAGTGAATGTGTTAGAACCACGAAAATTGCGACTGTCATTTGCATTACACTTTTTCTTCTGCCGTATTTGGAGATTCACATTGTGAGGCAAGGAATTCTTTCGGTTCACGCCATTCATCGCTAGGTGGGAGAAGAGCAAAAGTAGAACACGTAAAGAATGTTTTAACCCCTTCTTGATATCTTCGCGTGGAATTTTCTTGTAGTGTAAACTGAATAAAAATTTGACGGGACCGTATATAACGGAGTAGAAGTTTTTACATTATTTGGCTCAGCATGTGGACATTGGACGCATCAAGGATACTAACCACGTTCTTGACATCTTGTACTATTCTAGTGGGAGGGAATAATTTAGAACTAGGAGCTATACACATTTTCTTTTTCTGTTGAGCTTCGGATTTTTGCTTCGTCGGGGAATTGTAGAATTCCTTGATTTTTTTTATTTTCTATTTTATTTCTTGAGTTCTGAGTTCCAAGTTAGCCTTCTTACAGCTATGGCAGATGCACCTTTGAAGTTTAATTTAATGCGCACTGGATAGTGAGTAGAATAGCAATATGAAGTACTTTCATGTTCTCAATAGGTATAGCGGATAAAGGAAGTTGTTCAGAGTGAAATGCTTGTGGAATTAACAGATAGTTTGTAAGATGATTTCTATGTGAATGGATGGAGATTGGAGTGATGAGAGGAATATTTAAGGCAAAATCAACTAGCGGTCCATTCCTTGACCCATGACTTAATTTTAGGTCCTTTGACCCAATCTTTTTAACATCCGGTCCATTTGCAATGGATCTTTATTTTTAGATCCAAAAAGAGACTCCACCGTCAGTTAACTGACGTGGTAAACCAGAATTACCTAAATGTCCTTCAAATGGACATGTAAAAGCGCCAGGTATGCCTCCCCTTCAACCAGAATTACCAGGTTCCCCCAAGTCCCACCCCTCCCGGTGTCTCAGCCTCCCCTTCTTTTTTCTTTTTTTGGTTCTCTTTCTCTTCTTATGATTAATTATTATTTGACTACAGATTCAGCTTGATATGCTTAAGAAATCTATTTGGAATGTTTGTCATGGTGAATCTCTGTGAGCCACATTTGCTTGAAATGAGTATTTGCCTGATCACTTGTTTGTTGCTATCCGCGCTGGGGTTCAAGTTGATGTTTTTAATTCGGCCAAACAACTCATCCTTAATTGTTCTGGGTGGGTTATCAGAAATGGGCAGAATGCAAATTTTCTCAAAGACATTTGGATTGGACAGAAACCACTTTTGAATTTTGTACTCAGGCTTGGCCAAAAAAAAAAAAAAAAATGGCATCAGAGATTGATGCCTAGAGCTTCTCTGTTCTCTTGGAAGCATCTCCACTGTGCTGCCCTATGGACAACCGCATTAGGACTCTGGAATTTCTGTCTTCGATGTGCCGCTGCTGCTCTCAACCTAATGGTTTTCTCCATTAGTGGACCTGAGCGTGCCGGATCAGGAATGGATTCAGACTGGAACTCGACCAGCAGGATCAGAGCTGGTAACCGAAAAAAGGAAGAAGAAGAGGTCATTACATGATCAAACGACAGAAGAACGAAGAACTCGTATACACGGTGGGAGACGAGGCGGAGGGGGCGGCATAGCTTATGGGATCTGGAGGAAAACCAGAGCTGGTTCTTGGATTCGTCGCTCTCGTCAGAGAGGACGTGGGCGTCGCGCAGGCTAGGAAGAACGGCTTCGCCGTCGCCTCCTTCCCGCTTCGCGCCGGCCAGGAAGAAGGGCTTCGCTGTCGCATCCTTCGCCTGCCCGCGCCCTCAAGAAGGGTTTCGCCCGTTGCCGAAGGAAGAAGGGTTTCGCCGAAGGGGAAGAACCCTTTTCGCCCCTGCTATCCTCCACAAACGGAGGCGTTAGGGAATGTCCTACAAATAATAGAAGTAGCACAATTGGACCTAAAGTTAAGTTTTCTGGTCAATGGACCTAAAAATAATTGGACGGTCAACAAATGGACTTAAAATTGAAAAACCCAATTTTTAACAATTTTTTTTTCATTTTCCTCATTATTGAGAAAAGTGGAACCATAATTGTGAGGCTAGCAGCTCTCTCAAAGGCCCTATGCCAGTTGGGGGAGGGGTGGGGGAAGGTTGGTGAACTGTTGAGTAAATCAGCCCTTGAACTGCTGTCATGAAACTCAAGATGGTAGGGGGAGAGGCCTAAAATAAGAGGGGCACAGAGGGACTCATGAACACCTGATACAATATTAGATTGTTACTGATATTAGCATTTTAATGTTAGATGGGCCGGTGGGAACATGTGCTTCGAATAGGGGATGGATTTGTGAATGAGATGAGTGTTCAGTAAAATATTAGAGATGAGGCAAAATGTTGAATTGTACTCCACGTTGATGGAGGAGCTTGTGTGTGAAAAAAGAAGTGTTTCGTCTCTTTTTGCTTCAGTGGATTTTGAAACAGAAATGAAAATAAGCTATTTACAGTAAAGCAGGAATATCTTATGCTTTTTTCATCACTCAAAACCTAAGCTTCAGAGATAAAAGTTTATAGGGTGTTTGGTTACAGTTTTTTTACCTTTTTTTTTTTCTTCTAAAATTTAAAAAAGAAGAGGACAGACACACAGACACGTTTGGTAAGTAGTTTTTTTTTTTAGGGAAGAATTTTACCCCCCCCCCCCCCCCCCCCCGGGGGGTACCCCCCCAGCCGGCGCCCCCTGCACCGCCGGCCCCCACCCCCAACCCTGCGGCACCCCCCCCCCCCCCCCACCGGTGCCCCCTACACCGCTGCCCCCCCCCCACCCGCAGCACCGCCTCCCCCCTCCCCGCCGGCACCCCCACCCCAGCCGGTGCCCTCCCACTACCCGCCGGCCCCCACCCCCACCCTATGGCACCCCCCCCAACCGCGCCTCCTGCACCGCCGCCACCCCCCCACCCCCCCCCCCCCCCCCCACCCCGCGCACCCCCCCCAGCCCGCGCCTCCCCCCTTGCGGCACCCCCCACCCCAGTCGGTCCCCCCCTGCATCGCCAGCCCCCACCCCCACCCTGCGGCACCCCCCCCGCCGGCGCCTCCCCTTCGGCCCCCCCACCCCCGTCCCCCCCTGCATCGCCGGCCCCCACCCCCACCCTGCGGCACCCCCCCCAGCCGCGCCCCTGCACCGCCCCCCCCCCCCCCACCACCCCCCCACCCCTCGCCCCTCCCTGCCGGCAACCCCACCCTAGCCGGCGCCTCCCCTGCGGCACCCCCTCCCCCCCCCTCGCACCCCCACCCCAGCCGGCGCCCCCTGCACCGCCGCCCCCCCCCCCCCCCCCCCCCCCCCCCCCCCACCCACCACCCGCAGCACCCCCCCCCCTCCTTGCCGCACCACCCCGCGCCCCACCACCCGCGGCACCCCCTCCCCCCTCCTTCCGCACCCCCTGCGCCCCACCACCCCGGCACCCCCCCCCCCCCCTCCCCCCCCCCCCCCCCCCCACGGCACCTCTTCCCGCCCCCAAACACCTCAACATAAATTTTAAAAATCTTATTATTTTTACCAAACCTAACAACATATTTTTATAATTTTAATTGAAAATTAAAACAAACTCAACTCAGTTTTTAGGTAGAAATAGTTTTTTTTTTAATTACTCCAACACCCTATTAAGAAAAGGTTAGGGACATATACATACACATAGGAAAAATGGTTAAAAGCAAATAAGGAACCTAAGTGAATTTGGTTACAAAATTAAAAATGAAGTGCCAAGTGTCAACAATGACCATATGTGCCAAAAGATAACTTTAAAGACAAAACACTTTAACAAAGAGGGTGCACTGTATCCATTATTTTTATCCACTGCAGATTCATTTACTCAGCTATATTGAACACTCAAATATGTCTAGTACTTCTATTCATTTCTCACTGTAACCTATCTAGCTGCATATTTTTTATTAAAGTTATAACATTATTGACAATAGGGACAGTGGGTAAGGTCTGTCAAAGATTAAGTTGTGGATATGGACTGGGTATAGCCCAGTTGGTACCATTGGTGGAAGTGAATGGGAGACCTAGGTTTCAAACCTGGGATGTTGTGTTCACCATTTAATTGAACTGTTTCTGCCACTGTGGCAGAGACCTAAAAAGGGTCAAGTATCAAAAACTAAGGTCATGTTTGGTATTGGGATAGGAAAAGAGGGGAATAGGCATAACTCTATCCCTGTTCCTTTGGCCATTTGGTTTATACTAGGAGAACCCAATCTTAAAATTCATTCTTCATTTGGTATAAACGTGGATAGCAGTGAGGATAAGGATGAAATATGGACCATTTTGCCCCTCCCAAGCCAAGTTCCAGGGGCATGCCCTTACCCCTATTTGGTTAAAAAAATTGGGATAGCTCATACAAATGGACCATTTTGCTTTGTTTGTCCATTTTCTTCCATGAATCTGCCCAATGTGGTACTGAAATAGGAAAGGAGCCTCATATCATCTTTGCTTTGTGTACTAGCTGTGCACTCTACCCCATATAATTTTGAAATATATATATATATATAATATATATATATAATATATATATATATTGAAATACACAATATATAAAACAAATACACAAAAATCATACATAAATGATCTCAACACATGTTGCAACAATTAATGGGCATCATAGATACATGCATGAGCTAAATCCACAGTTTCTATGCTACAATGGGAAACACAGTATCAAATGCACACAATGTAATTTCATTCCACATTTTCTAGGATACATAGACACCAACACGAGCATCGGCAAGCACAAATCCACACGTGCGCAAGATGACACAAGCAATGCACACACAAAAAAAAAAACCCACAGGCAAAGACCTGGATAGCCATAAATACATGAGTCTAGTCACATGAAAACATGATACACTTGGGTCTCAAAGGCTTCATTTTCACGTGTCACCAAAGGGGGGATACTATGGGTCTCTCCAGTTGAGAGAATCTGGGTGGATGGTTGCTGATAAGTGACCCGGAGATTCCAAGATCTAGACCACGAGGGTGGATTAGAGGAAGAGCTGTAGTTAGGGCTGCAAACGGAACCCAAAAATTCGAATTTCCGACCCGATTCCGATAACAATTATCAGATTCAGAACAAAAAAATTCATACTGATAGTTTATCGGAATCGGATATTTCAATATGTTATTGAAATCTATTAATTCTGAACCGCTATCCGATTAGAAATCAGATAAGGATAAAAGTTAAAAAAAAAAACTTTAGCCACCTACATGGGGTGGAAATTCAAATTTGAGAAGGGGGAAACCCAAACATCCCCCCCCCCCACCTTGTTTTTGGTTTCAATTATGATTCCGGTAGTATTATCGGAATCGGAATAGAATCGAAATTAGTTGTTCCAATTCTTTTCTTTTTTTTATTTATTTGCACAAGCCAACTTTTGGGGATAGGCAAGTGGGCGTAAGTCATTCCACGTTCCCCAAGGAACACAGTTAGCAGAATCGACCGATCTTGATCCAGATCATCCGATTTCTTATCAGATCGCTATTCCAGGGGTGTAGGCCTTTGGAGCGCAAAAATTCTGGCTGAATTGGCCATATTTGGACTGAATCAGTCCGGGTCAGTTGATCTGACTGATTCTGCCAGACAATTTTTTTTCTTGTATATATTGATTAATACATGCATTAAACTGTCATTTCACATATATAAATTGTACATATGTATATATATACAATTAATATGTCTAATATGATTGTGTACCTTAATTTACATATATATGGATGTAAGTACACAAGCACATGTAGACATATATATGATATACGATATATCTATTTGACATATATAAACATTGATTACAATATTCAAATATATATGTATATGTATGTATGTATTACGTATATGTACCTTAGTGTCTATATATATATATATTTACTTTAATATATGATTGTATGTACATCAACACATGTATAAAGTGTTCATTCGTATGATATTTGTCCTATAAAGATATACATATTAATTATTAATTATGTCTTTACATCAAAGATATGTGTATGATTACAAATATCATAAATACATATACAACTATTGTATACATAATATATATTATGTATAATATATGATTATGCATTCGCACATATCTTTATGTATAATGTACACATTTATAAGGATATATATACTAACTATGTCTGTACATTAATATGATATGTGATTACACATAGATTGTATACATACATACATATCATAAATGTATATGTAATTATGGGATCAATATTTTTTCTCTGACATTTTTTCTAAATTTTTCTGATTTTTTTTTCATAAAATATTTTTTAGTCTGGCTGATCTAGGATCAGCCATACTTCTGGCAGATTGGCCGGATCGGCTCAGGGCGATCCTTCGGCCGGTCCAATTATTTTTTCCTTGCTAGGGAAGGACTTGTGCCTGGTCTAATCCCCATTTTTGGGGATATCCCCAAAACTCTTAACCCCTCTTACTCTCGCACTCCAATCCCCACCGAACGTACAATGGGTTTAAGTCATCCCCATCCCCATGTTATCCCCATACAAAACATGACCTAAGTAGCAAGATGCATCCACATTGACATGTCTTAGCTGCCTCAATTGTTGCTGCAGCATGCCACCTAAGTAATAGGCAGAGGTATTGCAATGGATGCCTTGTGTTTGTCAACAATACATGGGATATTTTATTGGATGCATACCAATTGTGGAGTTCATCGATACAGACTTTGCTTATAGACTTTTGATTTGCATCAGTAATGTTACAGTAATGCTCGATGGATTTGATGGTTTTGTTAGGCACTGTCATTGGTTGCATTTTGGAACGTTTTGGCACTGAAATTGGCATATGATTAGATAAGGTACATTCTGTTGCAAATGTTGGTCGTATCTCTCCAACTAGAGACAGGTAATTGTTGGACATGAAATTAGCAATCCTGAGTGACTTTCAGAGCTTATATTGATTGCTGGAGCTGCTTTGGTCTAACCTTACAAATGTGATTTGGCATTAAAAACATTTGATTGTGAAGTCTTTGATGTGGATTCTAGCTAAAGTATTTTTGCATGCAAGTGATGGATTGACTAATTTGTCGAGGTTAATATGGGTTTGAGTTGGGGGATTCCCAGGTTTTGAAACTGGGCAGACTGGAGTTCCATATCTGTGAACTGTGCCCTGCCACTATTGGTAGGACCTCAAAAGACATGCAAAACTGCAATATGAAACATAAGCAAGATGTGGGTTGACAAGCAAGTGCCAACCCAATTAGTGGATGGTCAACCAGCATGGTGAAGGCTAATTCTGGGTCAAAGACTCATTGCTATGCGGCAAGTCCGATGTCGAGGCAACACAAAAGGGGCAAAGACTGACAGTCATGTAAAGATTCAGAATCCCGAATGAAACTTGAAAATTGGAGCTTGGCAGGACTGACGTCGTAAGGGCCTAAGGGGCCCAATGCCATTCAAGCTATATTTTCTCAACCATTGCAAGTTAAAAATTTGTGGGCCCAGCGTCATCTTGAAGCCCTTCAAGTTAGGAGGCCAACATAACAAATGGCTTGTCGATCCGACATCTGTACGCGAAGTTATGGGCAAAACAAGTAGCACCGGATCACCATGAAGGCATAATCTGGTGCCAGACCTGTGCGCCAGATGGATCTGATATCTTTCAAACCATGTTTCGCTGGCCAATCTAGGGTGAAATTACATGACCCCAGTGCCATCTTGAAGCCCTTCAAGGCAGGAGTCTAGCGCAACAAACGACTTGTCGATCCGACGCCTGTAGGCGAAGTTATGGGTAGAACAAGTGGCTCCGGATCACCACGAAGACATGATCCAGCACTAGACCAGTTTGTGCGTCGGATGGGTCTGATATCTTTCAAGCATGTTTTGCTGGCCAGTTTGGGGTGAAATCACATGAGCCCAGTGCCATCTTGAAGCCTTTCAAGCTAGGGGTCCAACGCAACAAACGGCTCGTTGATCCGACGCTCGTACACAAAGTTATGGGCAAAACAAGTGGCACCGGATCATCATGAAGGCATGATCCGGCGCCAGACCAGTCTATGCCCTGGATGGGTCTAATATCTTTCAAGCCATGTTTCCCTGGCCAATTTGGGATGAAATCACATGAGCCCAGTGCCATCTTGAAGCCTTTCATGTTAGGAGTCTAACGCAATAAACGGCTCGTCGACTCGACGCATGTACGCGAAGTTATGGGCAAAACAAGTGGCAACTAATCACCATGAAGGCATGATCTGGCGCTAGACCAGTCTGTGCCCTGGATGGGTTTGATATCTTTCAAGCCATGTTTTCCTAGCCAATCTTGGGTGAAATCACATGAGCTTAGTGCCATGTTGAAGCCCTTTAAAATAGGATTCCAAGGCAATGAACAACTCGTCGATCTACCACCCGTACGCGAAGTTATGGGCAGAACAAGTGGCACCGGATCACTATGAAGGCATGATTCAATGCCAAACCAGTCTGTGCGTCAGATGGGTCTAATATCTTTCAAGCCATGTTTCCCTGGCCAATTGGGGTGAAATCACATGAGCCTAATGTCATCTTGAAGCCCGTCAAGCTAGGAGTCCAACGCAACAAACAGCTCGTCGATCCGACACCTATACGCGAAGTTATGGGCAAAACAAATGGTACCAGATCACCGTGACGGCATGATCCGGCGCCAGACCAGTCTGTGCGCCGGATGGGTCTGATATCTTTCAAGCCATATTTTCTTATTAGCCAATCTGGGGTGAAATCACAGGAGTCCAGTGCCATCTTGAAGTTCTTCATGCCAGGAGTCCAACGCAACAACAGCTCGTCAATCCGACGCCCGTACGCGAAATTATAGGTAGAACAAATTGCACCGGATCACCATGAAGACTTGATTCGACGCCAGTCCGTGCGTTGGATCACCATGAAGGCATGATCCGCCAGACCAGTTTGTGTACTGGATTACTTGTCTGTTTCCTTTATAAATAGGACTCCAAGCATCCAAGGAGGCATGTGGGGTGGCCAAGGGGGTAGGGGAGATTATGTCACTCTCCAATCTCACTTCTCCCTCTCCTCTCTTCTCCTCTTGGGGTTCAAAAAAAGGGGGGGGGGGGGGTTTCTCTATGGAGTGCATGCATGTAAAAGGGGTAGTATGTGAGGTGTGAGAGTTCCACCATCTCTCCCTCCTTCTTATGTATCTTCATACTATCTCAAAAGCTCCATGCAAAGCGACGTATTATGGCCGATCTATGCTATGCAATGAAGGCTTCTACAACATCATTTTGTTCGATGTCTACTATTATTCTCTGTGTCATGTATGCTTTCTCTTTCTTCTTTCTCTCTCTTTTTTCATTTTGATCTTTGGGCCATACTTCGGATCTAATGGGCATAGGGTCCATCCAATTCATGGACGGGGCTCTATGACTCCGGGTATCCTAAAGAGCCATCATACTGCCGATCCACGCTTCCTTTTACTACGTTATTTTCTCGCATTTTGGCCTAAGTGTGGGTATAGTGGGCGTCATGGAAGGCAGGATCGAAATCGGGATCGGGATCGACCAGGCTCGATCCGATCCTGGATCGGATCGGATCGCAAGATCCCATGGATCCAAGGGAAGTCTGGCCGATCCTGGATCGGCCAGTTTATAAAATGGTGTTTTTGAGGAAAAAATTCAGGAAAATTCAGGAAAAAATAGAAAAAAAATAGCAAAAATGAGGGAAAATCTGATAAATTGAAAGAACTAATATTGCATAAAAAACCAATCATACATGCATTCATAATATATGAAACATAAGATTTTGTGTATTATTACTACTATATAATACAAGAAAAGTATAAAATATTAAAGACTTGGTGTATTATTAACCTGAATACCATTTAAGTAAATGTTAAAATTTGTAGTTTCATTTATTTAAGATATTACATGTAAATAAGGAAATATCCCCCATTTGAATCTAATAAAATTATTAAAAAAATCACATCTCTTACTAATAAAAAGTCAACTCTCCCATCTAAGAAGAAAATCACAATTTTTGTGATTTTATCAAAGTAGCAACTTTCTAATCTCTCATAATTTGACATATTTAAAATTTAAAATTCAAATAAGTCTAATAAAATACTAAAAATCTAAAGTCCAACAAAAAAAAAATCAAACGTGCATATGACTTCTCCAAGAAGCCGCTCCCTTACTGACAACACTAAGCCTACTTGAGACCTCTTAGGATTTGGTCAAACTAAACTATCATCACCCAAACTCATGAGTGTCATGAGTTGGGTGATGGTAGCTCAATTTGACCAAATTCTAAGAGGTTTGGATGATGATAACTTAAGTTTGACCAAATCCTGAGAGGTCTCAAGCAGACTAAGTGCTGTCAGTAGGAGAGTGGCTCCATTGGAGAAGTCACATGCACGTTTGACTTTTTTCCGGACTTTGAATTTTTAGTGTTCCATGTGGTTTATTTGAATTATCAAATTTTTAGATAAACTAAATTACGAGAGATTAGAAAGTTAGCATTTCGCTAAAATCACCAAATCGCGATTTTCTTCTTCGATGGGAGAGTTGACTTTTATTGGTAAGAGATATAATTTTTTTGATATTTTTATTAGATTCAAATGGGGGTACTTCCTTATTTACATGTAATATCTTAAGTAAATGAAACTACAAATACTAACATTTACTTAAATGATATTCAGGTAAATAAGGAGATTCTGACAACCCTGTCTGAAGAGGATCCTGAAGGTAGCCTAAGGGAATCGACCTGGATCAGTCTGGAATCGGTCGATCCCTGCTTGATTCAGTCGATCCAACTCGATTCTGGCCGATCCAGCTGGAAGTTTGCCGATTCAGGGACTTCCCCCCCAGAATCGGATCCATAGCCCTCGATCCGATCCAGGATCTACCGATTCTGGGTCGATCCTAACGATTTTGCCTTCCATGGTGGGCGTAGGGTCGTTCAAAATTAATGGACGTGCTCTATGGCTTCTACAGCCCTAAATGGCCCCCCTCTATATTGGCGTTTTACACTGGTTTACACCACACCCCTATGCACATGTATGTACAAAGCCGCCTATGTTTTTCGGCGAGGACATGGCCATGGGGTTCGTCCCTTCCTATGGATGGGGCTCCATGGTTCAAGACCTCCCCCTCCACCATATCCATGCATGTTGCATTCTATGCATTCTATTTCTTGCAAGTTTAATTCATGTTGCTATGTTGCGTTTGCTTCCCTCTATCTCTATAGGCCACTATTCTTTTCCCCATTTCTGAGATGCCAACATAGCTTTGGGTAATGGCCCATGCCCTACGCACTTGGAGCCCATCTAAGAAGATCCCGGGCTTGCTTGGTGATCCAATGGCGGGTAGCTAATACCTACTATGTCTGGGGCAGCCTTGAGGGATCAAGCATGACCTCCCTATGTCATATGCTCATCTCTTATAAGCCGATATTCCCTACATTCCGGGTTCCACTCATCGGGATGGTTCCTACCGCCTGACCCGGATGTGGCTTCAAATCTCCAATGGGCATGGACATGCCATCGACCTCCCGGTAGGTTAGGTAGCCCCTTAACTTGGTCGGGAGTGTCCACCGGATGTTCACTTTCCCCTCGGATTCATCATCTCTTATGCCGAAAAAGCACCCTGGGGAGCATGCATCGTAAATTTCTTGGACGTCATGTTATGTTTCTCGTGTTACAATCACCGCCACAATTTTTTATCACAATCGTTGGTTTTAGACCACACCATCGAATTTCATGCTTTCTTTGGCGTATTTTATGTGGTGTTGTCGTCCCATTCCCACCATGATTAACGAGCAATATACCCTCATATTTTGAATCTAGGTTGGAAATCGAGCTAATGTTACCGGATTTTCTATTTATTTAAAATTAAGTGTTTATGTCATAAACTTAATCAAATAAATAGATGATGACTAAGGAATGACAATGACTGCATAAATATGGCCTCCTCGACACAATCGAGTAGTAGGTTCGGATTGTTTTGGTGCCTGCCAGGTAGACCAAGACCCACACTGATATGACGTCGAATGTGCGATGAAGACTACATATTCATGAACTAGTCCATTAAGTAAATAAATGGGAATGGAGTTTAAATAAAAGACTCAATAATTAGTTTCTTTAATATAAAATAAGTGAGCTAAGAAACTAGCATTAAATAAGCTATAACAAACATGATTAATAATAAACAACCATAATAACAAAATAATAGCATGATAATAACAAATTATAATAATGAACCCCTTTACAAGCAAGTAAAAAGAATCAATTAAAATATGTAAACCAACTTTCACCAAAGGAAACAAATAAAAGAAATTAGAAAATTGAGGGGGGGGGGGATCCGGTGCTAGTTCATAACTTCATCCTGTGCGTCTGGCGTCGGATCATCCCTCCCTTCTCTCAAACCCATTTACGCATGAGGGTTAAAAATGTAATAAAAATAGAAATAATAAAAATACTAATAATGAAAAAATAAAAATGTAAATCGTGATAAAATAATAGTAATAATAAATAACAAATATAACATGATAAATCCAACAAGTTAAACACAATGAAACAAAGTTGAATCAAGTCTAATATAAAGTCAACCAAGTCAATTCAAACCAAATGAAATATTCTTAAATAATAACTTCAAGTCTGCAAACCTCAAATAAAGCAAAACTCAATTCAAATAAACTATATATATAAATATAAATATATATAATGGAAACAATCAAACAAAGTGAAAACAACAAATCTAAACTACAACGAAAATAAAGTCGCATCTGTTCAAATCATGCCATGTAACAAACCCAAGTCAAACAAAGCAAATCATGATAAACAGCAAAAAAAGATCAAATCAAATCCATGCAAAGAGAATAAAATAAAACCATCTTAAAATGATCAAGTTAATTTAAAATAAGCCTTGTTTTGGCAACGAAAACCATGCATTCTACCCATAGCTCATGCTATGCTATCTTTATTGGATGTCTTCACTTTCGGTCACGAGGCCCTTTTAGTCTGGCGATAATCAATAGTTTTCTCTCCCAAAAGGGAGATGTAATTACCATCGCCGTGCTTAGCGGCGGCGGGTCTTTAGTCTCGACTCAATACCCATGATTATTTGACGAAGTCAAGCGGTGTGCACATGAGACTAAACTCTTCAACTCTCGGAGGCGGAACACTTTGTCACCTTGTGACTGTCATGCTTGTGCTCCATGTTTGCAATTTCATTTTTCATTCCGTAGGCAAAATCGCCAGTAGGCCGAATGGGATTTGAAATTGCATACATACATATTCGCATGATGAAACCATAAATAAATAATATCACAATGCTACAATGTCCATACTTATGTATGTATGTTTATTTTTGATAAAATCATTCACACAGTAAGTTGTAGTGAACACTTCCCCTTGGTCGTAAACATCCACTTCCCATTTAGTTGACTAGTTTCTGCATTTTTTTTATAGGATGTGTAAGTCCGAAAAAAAACCTTTCTGATAGTTATCAGAAACGGAAATGGATTTCCAAAATCTTATACAGTGCAAAAACAGAAACACCTATTTCTGCATCCATTTGTTTCCGATAACATACATACATATATATATTTATGTATATATATGTTTACATACATATACTGTTTATAGAAAACCTCCTCAACCTCTCAACTAAACCTAAGCTCTCAAAGTTTCAAACTCACCGTTATACCCCATCCTCAACTTGTATGAGAATGTTGCCCATTGCCACCCCAACTGGTGACTGGTGGCTGCTTTCTTCCCCTCTCACCCCCACCTCCTTGCATGCCATAGCTTTCCCACTAGCAGCCCTCACATCCACACTTGCTGGCTATCCCATTGACAGGCCCCAACATGTGATGGCTCCCTCACCCACTTGTAGCCTCTTTCCCATCCACTCACTTGCTTGTGCCCCTGCTGTCCTGTGCATGGAATTTAGAATCAGTTGATTCTGTATCGGACTGGCCTAAATTCTAGGGGGTTAGCCCTCTAGATCATTGAAGTTTCAGCCAAATTGTCCCGAATCGGACCGAACCAGTCCAGATCGGCCCAGATCGGTTGATCCCAGGTCGATCCGGCTGATTTGTCACATATATATACATAACTATATATTATTTATTGTATTTGCACTAATATATGATTGTATGTACATTGACACACATATATATGTATAAAAGTGTTTACTAATATGATATATACATATACTATAAAGGTCTAATATTAATTATGGTGTACGTTTAAGAGATATGTATGTGATTACATATATATTGTATACATATATGAATGTGTAAATTTATATCTATAATTACATATATCATAGACACATATCATAAACACAAACGAGGTTTGTCCCTTTGCAATTTATGGGTATGCAGACATGGATTGACCTGTGCAATATATATAAAATTTTTAGGTTGCAAAGCAAAAGGACAACCTCATTTTTGTTTATGATATAGTATCATATATATAAACTTACACATTATATATGTATACCATGGTTTGGCGGATCGAATTGGATCGGCCCGATTCTCCCGAATCGGGGCTAATCATGGAAAACCCGATTCTCGATTCCATCGATTCGGTCCGATTCGCCTCATATATATAGTATTATTATATCATATTAGTAATATATATTATACATTATAAATATCATATATATGATATATTATATATATAATATATATTACCCATGAGAATCGATCCGATTCGGGTCGATTCGGGGGGAATTGAATCGGATCAAGAAAAATCCGATTCGCCTCCCGATTCCGATCCGGCAAACCTTGATGTATACAATATATATGTACATACATCATCCTCATTTTTGTTACTTTTCTTATTAGAAAGACTGATAGAGTTTTGTGTAAAGATTGCAATGTTATCTCTAGAGAGAGTTTACCCCACAACATAGGGTACTAGTAATAGATGTCCTTATCCCAAATTTAAAAGAAAAACCATCATAAATAATTGCTCTAAGATTAAGTGGTGGAATTGAAAAGTAAAAATTGGAAAACATTTAAAAATCATCTAGTAAAAGAAAATGTTTGGAATTTAGACCAAGAAGTTAATGTAATGTGGAATAATGTTGCAAATTGTTAAAGAATGTAGCAAAACACTCTTAGGTGAATCTAAAGGCAAAAGGAATGCAGGAAAGAGAGACTTGGTGGTGAAGTGAGGAAATTCAAAATACTATTAGAGTTTAAAAGAGATTGTTTCAAAGCTTACTAAAGTAACAAAAATAGCAAAACTTTAAATAGTAAAATGAGGGCTAAAAGAATAGTTAGTGGAGCCAAATCAAAGGCGTTGGAAGAGTTATATAATAAATTAGGAATTCGGTGTTCCGGGTAAGTCGGTCGGACCGTCCTTTTCTGGCGTTATGTTGGGTAAGTCCTCCGGGTCGGGTATGCCGGGTCTCTCGGGTAAGTCATCTAGGTCGGGTAATTTGTGCCCGACTCCTGTGCTTCTTCCTGACCCGTCATCCCCGACTGGTAGCCCGCGTCGTCTGTCGGTGGGCCTGAAGCGTGGAGGCGGGGCGGAAGCGACTGGGCTGCTCTCCGGGGCAGTCGATCAAGCAGATTCCAGGGGCGCTCTCATCCATTAGAGGAGAGGCGACTGGAGGCAGGGCTTCCTCTGTTCAGGGTAAGGACGGTTCTGGTTCGGCGACTGGCGAGGACTGGTTTCCTCTGCCAGTTCCATTCGTCGGGGGCGTGGAGTCGGACTCCTTGAGCCTGGTGGTTATACAGGACGACAGCCTGGCTGCTGGGGATGCTGTTGGTAATGTAGAAGCACCGTCGGAGAGCTCAGGGGACTCCGTAGAAGCGGAAGGGACCCCTCCGTCTCCCACTTCTTGCGGTGGGGGAGTGGGTGCTTCTACTTTGTGCCTAGGTCCCACTGAGGATGCTAGTTGGGCCTTCTACGATGATGTAGTCAGACAGGAGGCGTCTTCTGTGGCTTCGGCGGACTCCTTAGATGTTGAAAATAGAGCATTGGGCTTATGGGCTGGACATGGCTCTGAGGTGTTATCACAGCAGTGCTTTGAACAGGTGTCTCCATTGGCTGAGCTTGAGTGTGCTACAGAGCAGTGGTCCGATGATCTGATTAAACAGGTGGGTTGCTTAGTTGGGATATTGTTTGAAGGTAAGGAAGAATATGTCAGGAAGGCATTAAGGAAAATGCGAAGGGACTTGAATCTACAGCTTAGCCTTAAGAGGAAAGGGTCAGGAGGTGGTCTAAAAATAGGCAGGAGGGAGCTTTTGTATTTACAGAATAACAAAATGACAGAGGGCCTTAGGTCTCAGAGACCCAAGGGCAAGGGTGTTCTCGTCAGTTATTAATGAATATTATGTCTTGGAATGCCAGAGGGATTAATGGGGATGAGAAAAAGAGGGGAGATTAATTGATGGTGAATAAGTTTAAACTGGCTTTGTTATGTATTCAGGAGTCAAAATAGTAGATTTCAGCTTGGAAGATGCTCGAAAGTTGGGTGGTGGCAGATTACAAGGATGGTGCCATAAGCCAGCACTGGGTGCTAAAGGGGGATTATTATTATGTGGGATACTGATATTTGGACTGTTGTGAACAGCAAGTGCTTCAATTTGGTATTACAGTTAAACTGAAGAATAAGAGAGAGATGATTTTGTTTGGTGGTTTACAGGGGTTTATGGGCCAGTTTTGCAGGAGCAGAAGGTGCTTTTCTTTAATGAGCTGCAGTCCCTTTCCAGGGAAGTCAAAGGGCCTTCTTGTGTCCTAGGCGACTTCAATGCAGTAAGGGCCCCGAGAGAGAGAATCAACCAATGTCTGGTCTCAGGAGATGGTTCTATTTGATGAATGGGTACATGCAGCTGGTCTGATTGAGATGCAGGTGAACTCGGTCTTCTTTACTTGGGTGGGTGATGGGGCTAGAAATTCTAAATCCAAACTTGACAGAATTTTATCAATTTCTGTGGCAACAGAAATTTAATTTTGCTGCTGTTAGGGGCCTCCCCAGGGTGATGTCTGATCACATCCCACTGTGTTAAGCACAACTCATCTGAAGAAACTTAAAAGAGTATTCAGATATGAAAGGTCCTGGATTTTGCATGAAGATTTCAGAATTTGGTATCCACATGGTGGCAAGAAGCACCATCTGAAGAATGTGCAAGTTTGTCTCTGCTTGGTAAGTTGAGGTGGGTTAGAAGGAAAATGAAGGTTTGGAGCAGCAACATCTTTGGTAAAGCAGCTGAGCTTAAACAAGAGCTTCTTGATAGAATTGCGTATTTTGACGTTCGAAATGATCAAGGTACTTTATCCGAGGAAGAGAGCGTACAGTGGAGTGAGGCTAAGAAACAATATGAGGTATTAGCAAAACAAGAGGAGATAAAGTGGAAGCAGAGGGCGAAAGAAAAATGGTTAAGAGAGGGAGACAAAAACACTGCTTATTTTCATGCCATGGCTACCATTAAAAAGAGAAGGACTACTATGGACTCAATCAAAATCAATGATAGATTGTTTGATGACATGGATATTTTACAAAGGGAAGTGGTGAATCATTTTCAGGGTTTGTTTAGGGAGGAGGAGCCTTGGAGGCCGCAGATGGTCATGAGTTTTTCTCTAAACTCTCTGATCAGGATGCGGGGATATGATTAGACCCTTTAGTGAGCAGGAGATTAAAGATATTGTGTTTTCTGTGGACCCTAATAGGTCTCCTGGGCCAGATGGATTTTCATTGGGGTTCTTTCAACAATTTTGGGCAGTCATCAAGGCAGATATGGCGGTGGCGGTAGTGTCAGAATTCCAGACAAGACCTTGGAGTATCAAACATTTCAATTCCACCCATTTGGTGCTTATTCCGAAGTGTGCTGGGGCAGAGTCGATCAATGATTATAGGCCGATCAGTTTGTTGAATTCTATGTATAAAATCATCACCAAGGCCATGGCTGGCCGGCTTAAGAAGGTGATTGGAAATCTCATTGATGGTAACCAGTCAGCTTTATTAGTGGACGTTTCATTTTGGATAATTTCATGGCAGCCCACGAATGCTTGCATGAGCAAAGGGTCAACAAGAGGCATTATGTGTCACTCAAACTTGACTTTGAAAAGGCATATGATAGGATTAACTGGAAATGTCTTTTCAGAGTCATGAAAGTGATGGGTTTCAAGGATAGATGGATTGAATGGGTCAGGCAATGTGTGCAATCGGCAAAATTTTCTGTGCTCATTAAGGGTCTCCATGTGGTTTTTTTGGTTGCTCTAGAGGGCTGCGGCAGGGGGACCCTTATCCCCTTTATTGTTTGTGTTGATGGGGCAGGTATTGAGTGAGATGTGGAAGAAAGCAAGGCAGGCAGAGTTAATTGAAGGAGTTTCAGTGGGAAGGGGGAGTTTAGAAGTTTCACACCTTCAGTATGCTGACGACACAATCCTTTTTTCCTCAAATAACCTCGATAAGCTCATCAATTTGAGGATCCTTCTCAGGCTTCTTGAGTCGGTGACTGGTTTGAAAATTAATTTCCGTAAGAGTGAGCTGGTGGGGAACATTGTAAACGAGAACCTCAGGGCTCAGATTGAGCAGATCATGGGTGTGAAATGGGGGAGTTTCCCTGTTAAGTACCTTGGGTTGCCCTTGTCTGATAGATCTCTGAGAGTCTCAGATTGGAATGGAATGGTTAACAAGTTCAGTGACATGATTAGTGGGTGGAAGGGCAGACTATTATCTGCTGGGGGAAGATGGATTCTTTCTAAGGTGGTGCTGTCCAGTCTTCCTTTATATTTCTTGTCCATTTTAAAGCCCCTAAGGTCATTTGCAAGAAATTGGAATCGGCGAGAGCTGCTTTTTTCTGGAGAGGTAAGGGGCCAGAAGTGCATGGTGTTAACCTATTGCATGGTCGAAGGTGTGTAGGTTGAAGGAAGAAGGTGGTGCGGGCCTTGTGCCAATGGAGATTATTAATCATGCATTACTCACGAAATGGTTGTGGAAATTGGATGTAAATGATGGGGCATTGTGGAGCTGTATAGTTAAGAGGAAGTACTTGTGGAATGTGGATGGGTGGTGTTCTCACTTACTGAGTAGGAATAACTTATCCTCAATTTGGAAGCACATTATGGGGAATTTGGATTTCTACTTGTGCTCTTCTAAGCTTCAGGTGGGAGATGGGGAGAGAATCAGATTGTGGCAAGACCCATGGTTAAATAATGAGCCTCTCATGCTCTCATGTCCGGGATTGTTCAGAACTGTGTCACAGTCACAGGTTCTATTGGCTGCTTTGTGGTCCCAATCTCAATCTGGTCCATCATGGCACTTAATGTTCAGACGGAATTTGGTGGAGGAGGAGATCAGTGAGTTCCTTTATCTATCTGAGGCACTTGACAACACTAAGTTATCCCCTGGTATGAAGGATAGCAGAGTTTGGAAGTGGAGAGGTCAGGGAAGTTTTCAGTCAAATCAGCGGTTCGTCTACTAATTCAAGGAGGGTTGAAGGTCAGATGGCATAAGCAAGTGTGGGATAAGGGGTTGCCTTTGAAAATCAGGGTCTTTATGTGGAAAATTGCATGGAAGAGGCTATTTACTTTGGTCAGGGTCAGTATGTTCAGAAAAGATTCGAGGAAAGTATGCATATTTTGTGCATGTTTTCAGGAGGATTTGGACCATCTGTTCACTGCTTGTGGAGTAGTCAGAATTGTATGGAATCTGTTCTTCAAGTCTATTAATGTCTCTTGTTGCGTTCCCCTCAATTTGCATCAGCTTATTGATTTCTGGCCTAAGTATAAACCCACAGGAGTTGAGGAGGATCTCTGGAAACTGTGTCTACCAGCGATGCTCTGGTCAATCTGGAAGGAGAGGAATAAGAGGCTGTTTAACCAGGAGTTCAGAAACCTGTTCCTTATTCTAAATGATTGTATCTCCTTTGTGTATCAGTGGCATCTTAGCGTCTCTGGAGAGCCGGTCAAGCTATCTGCCCTATTAGATCAGCTGAAGGGGTGGAGGAAATTTACCTTGTAATTGGGTGGTTTCTTTTTTTTAAGGTTAGGGGCAGGGGCTTCATCATCTTGATAGTCACCCCTCGTCCCTTTTCCTTTCTTCTGGATGTTTTATGGTTATCTTTTCCTTTTGTATGCTTTTTGCTTTTTCTTTGCCTTTTGGCTAATGAAATTTGGCCTTCGGCCAACTTCTAAAAAAAATTAGGAATCGAGAGGGTGAAAAAAATATATTTAAACTTGTTAAATTAAGAGAAAAATAAAGTAGAGATCTAGATCATGTCGTTGCATTAAAGATGAAGATCAAAATGTTTTAGTAAGAATTTAGAGATTAAAGAGAGATGGTGTAGCTATTTCAGAAATTACTTAATGAAGATTGTTTTAAGAATGTCTCTTTAGAAGAGAATCATGAGTCAACAAAATTTGATAAATATCAATGTTTCAGGCATATGAAGATGTCAAAAGTGGGTGATGCTTTAGGGAAAATGAAATTGGGCAAGGCCTTAGGACCGGATGGCATACCTATTGAAGTGTGGAAAGCCTTAGGAGACATTGATATTAATTGGTTAACTAAATTTGTCAATAAAATTTTGAAGGAATGAAGAATGCCAAAAGAATGGAGAAAAAGTGTTGTGGTTCCTTTCTATAAAAAACAAAGGGGATATTATAAACTGTAATAATTAATGTGGAATTAAGCTTATGAGCCACACTATGAAACTTTGGGAAAGAGTAATCGAGAAACGAATGCGATGTATGACTACTGTATCAGAAAATCAATTTGGTTTTATGCTAAGTAGATCTACTACATAAGTTATTTTTATTACGACAGTTATAGAGAAGTATAGAGAGATGAGAAGAGATTTATATATGGTTTTTCTTGATTTGGAGAAGGCATATGATCGAGTACTGAGAGATTTGATTTGGTGGATATTAACAAAGAAGGGAGTTTCTCAAGGATATGTTGACTTGATTCAGGATATGTACAAAAGTGTCACTACTAGTGTGAGAACTATTGCTAGAGAGACTTGTGAATTTTTTGTCACAGTAGGTTTGCATCAAGGTTCTACTCTAAGCCCGTATCTCTTTGCTCTGGTTATAGACGAGGTAACTAAGCAATTGCATGATGATATCCCTTAGTGTATGTTATTTACGGATGATATTGTCTTAATTGATGAGAGTATTAATGGTTTAAATGCTAAGATAGAAAGTTGGAGGCATGCTTTGGAATCTAAATGTTTTAAAATCAGTAAGAGTAAGTCAAAGTTTTTGCATTGTAATTATAATAATAAGAAGATGTTACAGGAAGATATGGTTCAAATTGATGGACAAGACATTCCTAAGAGTAGTAGCTTTCGATACTTAGGGTCTATCATCCAAGAGAATGGGGAGATTTATGACGATGTGGCACACAGGATTAAGACAGGTTGGCAAAAATGGAGAAGTGCATCAGGAGTCCTCTGTGATCGTCGCATATCAGTGAAACTTAAAGGAAAGTTTTATAGAACGGCAGTGAGACCTGCTTTATTATATGATACTGAGTGTTGGACAATGCGAAAGGAATACATTAACAAAATGTTGTGGCGGAGATGAGGATGTTGAGATGGATGTGTGGTAAGACTAGGAAAGACAAGATTAGGAATGAGCGCTTCCATGAGGATTTGGGGATAGCTTCAATTGATAGAAAAAATGAGAGAAAATAGACTTATATGGTTTGGACACGTGCACCGTCGCTCTAACTCGGCGCCGGTTAAAAGATGTGACAAAATCTTAGTGGATACCAGTAAAAGAGCTAGGAGAAGACCTAAAATGAGATGGTGTAATGTTATTAGGAAAGACTTGGACTTCTTGAGTTAAACACGACTATAGCACTTGATATAAATTTTTGGCGGAAAATAATTCATGTAGCCGACCCCAATTAATGGGATAAGGCTCTGATGATGATGATATCATCATCAAAGCCTCATCGCATTATTTGGGGTCGGCTACACGCCAAAGATTTCTATCAAGTGCTATATTCGTGTTTAACCTAAGAAGTCCAATTCCTTCTTAATAACATCCCACCATCTCATCTTAAGCCTTCCCCTAACATATATGTAATCACATGCATATCTCTTAAATGTACAACCATAATTATTATTATATCTTTATAGTATATATATTATATTAATGAACAATTCATACATATATATGTGTGTGTGTTAATGTATATACAATCATATATTAATGTAAATATAAGACAAGGTTTCATATATCATAAATATATATATGTAAATAGTGAAGACATATTTTTCCTCTTCTTGATTTTTTTTTTTTAAAAAGCATTTTTTGATTGGCTGATCCAGGATCAGCCAATCTGATCTGGATCGGGATCGATCTGATCTGAATCGGAATCAGGATTGGCCTAGGCTAATCCCTGGGCTGATCTGATACTTTTTCCCAGGGTCCTGTACCGCCTAGACAGCCCACCCTGCCTAGCGTGCCTGTGCCCATGTGCCTTGAGCCACCCAGCATGTGCCCCTCTACCTAGCTCGAGCCCAACAACCCACCTAGCCAGCCCACCCACCCACCCAGCTAGCCCGTGCCGCTCAGCACCTGCCCATTGCCCATTGCCCGTCAATTATGTATATCTATATAATGTCATCTTATTAATTTGATCTAGACATGTTTAATTTTGCAGGGGCTGTTATAATGCAGAAGATGGAGAAGATATGATGGAAAATATGTTTTTGATTTATTGTTATATGTAGTACATATGGTAGATTATGATTGTGTAATTTGTAGATTATTGGATCTATGAATTTATTTTAGCTATCTCAATGTTGTTATATCCGAAGTTTCTGTCATATTCCGTTTTCCGACTTAAAGCAAAAATAGATGTGGAATCAGAAACACCCTTTTCTGTTTCCGTTTTCATTCCAAAATTTTTATAGGAAGGCAAAGCGGGAACACCCATTTCCATTTCCGACTCCAACCCGTTGGCAGTCCTCTTAAGGCTGTTTAAATTGTATAGGAAAATTGCTAAATGAGTAAAATGAATAAGAATAATCAAGAGAATGCTATATTTGACAATAACCTCTCAACACTCAACATTCTTATATTGACAAGGTACCCCAGATCCCTACCAAAAATAAAAATCTTTCAATACTCATCCATATTAGTTAGCGATCCAAATGGCTGGATCCATATGTTTAATTCTGATACGAGATCAAATAATAAAATGATTATTCACCGAAGGACTATTCATCTATTGTATTTTCAAATAAGGTGTGGGAGGATTCTGTGGAAAAGGGGTGGTTCTATTTGATGTTCTTTAACAAGGAGTTAGAACACAAGTATTAGGCTAAGTAAAGCGATGGATAGTTTTTTAACAATTTCTTCCCAGTTTTGGCAATTACTTTAATCCCATTAACTCACCCCTGTTATTACAGCTTTTGCTGTAGTCCTCTGTACCAGTCTCTTGCGCTTTGAAGCATTGGATTAAGTAATGAAGTATGGTGTTGTAAACTTGTTTATTGACTGAACAGGTATTGTGGGCTGGCTTTGACAAGCTAGAGATTGGTTCTTCCTTCAGGCGTGTTCTGTTACTTGGCTATGCCAATGGCTTTCAAGTCATTGATGTTGATGATGCCTCTAACGTGCATGAACTGGTATCAAAGCGTGATGGTCCAGTCACGTTCTTACAAATGCAACCTGTTCCAGCTCAAACAGAGGGGTTTGAAGGATTTAGAGCATCACATCCTCTGCTGTTGGTTGTTGCTGGTGATGAGACCAATGGTTCAGGTATGGTTCAAGGTGGTCGCCTGAGTGCATTGGTCAGGGAGCACAGTGATGACGCTCAAGTTGACTGTATCTCCATGCCTACAGTTGTTCGATTTTTTTCATTGAGGTCTCACAGTTACGTGCATGTTTTAAGATTTCGCTCAGCTGTATATATTGTTCGATGCAGTCGTCGGATAGTTGCTGTGGCACTTGCAGCTCAAGTAAGCAAATATGATAACCCACAAATCCTGAAAACATAGGGGTGGTATCTGATTAGGTTTACTCTATTTATTTTTTACACTACCCATTGCTTTTTAGGCTTGCATTAGTTAGTGACATCTTGGCTTCTTCTGCAGATATATTGCTTTGATGCAGTTACCCTTGAAAATAAATTCAGTGTTCTTACTTACCCAATGCAAGGACCAGTTGGGATAAATGTTGGTCTTGGTCCTCTTGCTGTTGGTCCAAGATGGTGGCTTATGCTTCCAACAATCCTCTTTTGTCAAATACTGGGCGGCTTAGCCCCCAAAACCTTACACCTTCTCCCGGTGTTAGTCCATCAACATCACCTAGCAGTGGAAGCTTGGTTGCTCGTTATGCAATGGAGTCTAGTAAACAGTTAGCTGCGGGAATCATCAGTTTGGGTGACATGGGTTATAAAACACTGTCCAAATATTGTCAAGATCTTTTACCTGATGGCTCAAACTCCCCAACTTCGACACACTTCAGCAGGAAAACTGGTAGACTTGCATCTCCAACACATCTTAATGAAGTGGACAATGCTGGAATGGTAAACTCTTATGATACTATCTCATGTACAATTCGGAATTTTGTTTGCTTGATGCATATGCTTATAGGTTTTAAATGATATTGATCATGTCTTGTTCCTCTTGCAATTACAGGTTGTCATTAAAGATTTAGTGTCCAAAGAAGTCATTTCACAATTTAGGGCCCATACAAGCCCAATATCGGCTCTATGCTTTGATCCTAGTGGTACTCTCTTAGTAACAGCATCTGTACATGGAAACAACATAAATGTCTTTAGGATCATGCCAACCCGCATGTCAAATGGCCCAAGTTCCACTTCTTATGATTGGACTTCATCGCATATCCATCTATACAAATTATATCGTGGAATAACAACAGCTGTGAGGCATCAGTATCCCTTGAACTCTTATTGCTTAGCATTTTCTACATGGAGGCATTTTGTTTAATCTTCCTCTTATCTTTTGTTGACAGGTTATACAAGACATTTGTTTTAGCCATTATAGTCAATGGGTAGCCATCGTTTCATCTCATGGAACATGTCATATTTTTGTCCTGTCTCCTTTTGGTGGCAGTGCTGGTCTCCAGGTACTGAACTTCCATAGTGATGGACCAGTACTTACACCAAGTCTATCATTGCCATGGTGGTCTACTTCAACATTCATGAAGGATCAGTTTCTTCCTCCTCCAGCTATTACACTCTCTGTTGTTGGCAGGATAAAAAATGGAAACTCTGGGTGGCTTAATTCTGTAAGCAACATTGCAGCTTCTGCAGGTGGAAAGATACCTACACCATCTGGTGCTGTTGCTGCTGTCTTCCACAATTCTGTGCATCATAATCCTCAGCCATTTCATTTGAAAGCAAAGGCTTTGGAAAACCTTCTAGTATATGCCCCATCAGGCCATGTTATCCAACATGAGTTAGTGCCAAATGCAATTTCAGAGTCATGTGAAAGCAATTCAAGATTAGTGTCTGGACCACTTCAAGATGAAGAACCACGGGTGACTGCAGAACCAGTTCAATGGTGGGATGTATGTCGAAGGTTAAAGTGGCCTGAACGAGAGGAATGCATTTCCCACACAACATGTGGCATAAAGGAAACTATTGAAATGGTTGCGGATTCTTCCGATTGTGAAGATTCTGAGACAAAAAGTTCGAACTCATCCCCCAAAAGCAGTGTTAATAAGGATTTTACAAAAGGTAATGAAAAATCACATTGGTACTTTTCTAATGCAGAAGTACAGGTTGACTCAGGCCAAATTCCGATATGGCAGAAAACCAAGGTATACATTTAAAAAATTATCCCTGATTATTTGACCCTTCACTGTCTTTTTTCCCTTTTAGTTGATGAAATTGAGTTTCAATTTTGCAACAGATTCGTTTTTATATGATGGTTCTCATAGCAGTGAAGAGTTAACTAGTGATTGTGGCAATGGAGAAATAGAAATTGAGAAGTTCTCTGTCAATGAGGTCGAAATAAGGCGCAAAGATCTAATGCCTGTGTTTGACCATCATAGGTATTCTATATTCTATTTATCAGTGTTCACAGTACATCTACTCCTTTTGGGTGAATTCTTTGCAACTATAACTAACTTTGGGTTTTTACTCATTTTTGTGAGTTCACAGTATATGCACATGTTTTTTGTGAATTTTGTTGTTTTTGTCAAATCTCTCATTTTAGCACTAGCACCTTATAATGTTTCATCCATATAATCAAAGAAGAGTAAACTTGCTGGATACCATGATGTGCAATAAATGCCTAGTCATCTTCCACATCCATGTGAGTGGTTCATATGAGATAACACAGAAACTGGTTGACTCATAAGTTTTGAATCTATAGTTTGAGTTCTCCTTGTATCTGTGGATCTCCCAGGAAGGTTTGAAAACCAGAGCGGAGCTGGAACTGGTGATGGCTGGTTCAGTTTCTGTTCTGGACTGGAGCAAGTTGGTTCTGTCCTGTCATTACAAATTTGGCCCTGCTCCACTATAGAAAGGGTATAAACTATTAATCATTTATGGAATAATACTGAATTAAAATGAATGAAAAGCATGAATTAATAAAGCAGGGTAGGAACTGGCTGATGCACCATCCCAATGGCTGCTTCTGACTTTTTCATTGTAAAGTTTCCCTGGTTTTGACCTTTGTTTTTTTCCTGTCCAATCTGTCTCTAGAACTGGGGAACCGACCAGATCAGGCTGCTTCCAGTCGAGTCCCCTACTTCTGGTCTGGCCTAACCTGTTGTTACTCTAGGGTTCCATCATCTTAGTCATGAACTGGTGCAACTTCTTCCTTTGTCTTATTATCAATGGTCTCAACATAGGAGCCACCTTTGTTCTTGAGGAATAGGGACTGAGATGCTTGCAGGATTAGAGGGAGATGATGCCAAGGGGTGTGGATTTCAATCAAGAGGAGGTTTTCAATATAGAGATTGAGTTTTGGGTGTGGGAATGATGGGGACTGAAGATGAAGGATGGGGGATCTGATAGAGATCTCTGGAGCGGTTTGTCATGGCGGGGCGAATCGGCCCGATTCCCCCGAATCGGAGCGGATCAGGGGCGGGCCGAGTTGTGATCCGCATAGATCCGCCGCCCGGCCGCGAATCGAGTGGATCCGATGCGATCCGATCCGATTCGCGGATCCGCCACGATCCGATCTTGATTCGCCTGATGCGCCCCGATTCGTCTGATACCTCTTCAGGCAGGGTTGTCAGGAGTCAGGGCTCAGGATCCTCTTCAGGCAGGGTTGTCAGGATCCCCTTATTTACCTGAATATCATTTAAGTAAATGACATTTACTTAAGATATTACATGTAAATAAGGAAGTACCCCCATTTGAGTCCAATAAAAATATCAAAAAAATCATATCTCTTACCAATAAAAAGTCAACTCTTCCACCGAAAAAGAAAATCGCGATTTCAATGATTTTAGCGAAATGTTAACTTTTTAATCTCTCATAATTTGGTCTATCTAAAAATTTGATAATTCAAATAAACCATATGGAACATTAAAAATTCAAAGTCCGGTAAAAAAAGTCAAACGTGCATGTGACTTCTCCAAGGGAGCCGCTCTCCTACTGACAGCACTTAGTCTGCTCGAGGCATCTTAGGATTTGGTCAAACTTAAGCTATCATCACCTAAACTCATGAGATTTTTCACTTTCTAATTGAAAAGAAATTAGAAAGTGACAATTCTAATTTACTTAAATGATACAACAAATTATAACATTTACTTAAATGATATTCAGGTAAATAAGGGGATCCTGACAACCCTGCTAGAAGAGGATCCTGAGCCCTGACTCCTGACAACCCTGCCTGACACACATGCATAAATATAATATATATAATATCATATGCGAATCGGACCCGATTCGCCTCGATTCTGGGCGAATCGGATCGCATCAGGGCGAATCTGATTCGCCCCGAATGGGCGATACGTCAAACCTTGCTCTGGACAACTGGATTGGGAAAAGATGTCAGAGGTAAAACATTTCTCGGAGAATCATGTTGCTTTGGATAAAATATGTGATGAGTGGATATCGCCTTTTTAAAAATTAAGAGTACACAAATCATTAGCCTACAATGTCTTGCATGATAGCAATGTGTAATGCATATAATTTAAAATGCAGTAGTATGATCACAAATCCATAATGCATTAACGTAAATAACAAAGTTCGATAAGGTGCATCTGACACAATCACAGAATGTCAGCATGTCTGTGTAACAATAATCCATGTTGAGAGAGTCCTGCCCTAAGTAATGTACATGTGTGTCAAAGTCAGTTGATCATAAGGTTTATGAGGCAGATGACTTGATTGATGATCCTTTGCAGCTTATGCCTTGTAATATTTTTACTTGTTTAACGATGATGTGGTAGGTCTTCTCTTGCATCCTTGTATTTTTTTCATTTGGTAAGTTCGTAATTCCAGTGAAAGGATATTTTGATTTTGCTTTCCATGATTTTTTATCTATCAATCTACAAATGTGAATGGTACTTGTTTGTCCAATCAATAAATCTAGTTTGCCTTTATCTATGATTGTTATTTTCCTTTTCCTTTTAAGTCTAGATTTTTCTTTGAAGCAACAAACCTTTTATGTATAATATCTATTTTTGTTATCTAGGGAGCTTAATCCCAGGGGATGTCTGAATAGATCAGCTCCTGAGTCTCTCCAACATGGAGACAAATATATGGGGAATACAGTAAACAGGCACCCAGAAACTGTGTCAGATGGATGCTCAGATGATGGTATGAGGATTTTTGAATTGCACGATCCTTAGTTTCTTTGATTGTGGACACTATTTCTTTGCTTTTCCCCTTTTCCATGCTCTATTTAAGTGGTTTTTTCCCTTTATTTACTGATGCCTACTACATCATGTTTCATAGTCACGAGTCCTTTCTTTTGAGTTCAAGTAATTTATTTCATCAGTTGATTGGTTGGTGTAGGCATTTTTGTGAATACTCTAGTGTCTTACTGATTATGAATTAGGATCTGGGCTTTTGCTGGATTCTGAGGATATTGGTTCAGTAAGGCAATTCGAGACTTCTGCTCCACAGTCAGTGGAGATGGCCAGTCCTCGTGTCTCTGCCCTGAGTACAATTATGGTGACCCCTTATGTGGAGAAGTGGCAGGAGGAAAACATGAATTGTACGGTGTCTCCATCATTTCAAAATGACTCCACTGGTAGAGTCACAATTTAAAGCTCTACTCAAGTTTCTTTTCCAAAATTTCTATCAAATTCAGTAAGCTTATGGATGGTTATGTTATATACGTGGTCTATTTCCAGGGAGTTTCTTATCCTATGCTGGTGCTCCTCTCATCAAGATAAACCACTCTATAAATGGCACTCCGAGCAATGGAGCAACCATTGTGTCCGACTCCAGCACCCATGTGCAACCAGCAGAGTCCTCTGCTGATTCTCATAATATGCAAGAGTTTGCTGGATACTTCCGTAATGGTTATTGTGAGGTCTCAGAACTTAATGGTTGCCCTGGGACGGTCGAAGTTGCTACAGATGCTGACAACAGCTGCAGCCACTGTGATAAGGAAAAGCCTGACGAAGATGCAGATGGTGATGATTTACTGGGAGGCGTCTTTGCATTCTCTGAAGAAGGTGACAATTTGAATGTTCAATAAAATTTTGTTGATTGGTTTGTTGGGCATGCTTCATTCCTTACTCATTTGATACACGTGAAGCAGGTTGATTCGTATGAACCCACAGAGAATAAATCCGTCTTCCCACTGTGTACAAAAATTCACTGCTTTGATCAGTCGCTCTATGGACTTGTGGAGTTTTTCCTTCAGATTAACGGAAATGGTCATCATGGGATATTGTGATTAGTGCAAAGATATCAGCTTCTCTTATATGGGCCCAATCTCTCTTTATTTGCATACCATAATACGGTGTGTTGATGTTCTTAATGCATTGAAGACCTTACACATGATAAGAGAGCAACAGGCAAGTTTCTTTGTATGAGAGAAGATGGTACAGGACAAGTACATATGTCTCTGGATGGACTGAAGCCCGTAGCCGCTTTTAGCGCACAAAATAAACTATCTGCTGAAGCAATCGATATTCCCCTTCTCTCTTGTACATTTTGTAGATGTGGACTCCTAATCGGCTGTTGGTAGATGGATTTGCTCACAAGAATATGGTAATGGATCCATCGTCCGTTTTGTACACTGGAAAGTTATTTCTTTAACTGGTTGCTGTATTACTTCAGGTCCATTGTCCACCCCTTTTTTTCTTCCTGGTCCTGCATGATTCCTTGTATGATTGTATAAAGACATTCTTTATCCGGGAAAAAAAGTGAAAAAAAGAGAGAACATGTTATGCTTTTTCCTATGCATGTGATTATTAGCATCATTTTTTTCCCCTTGACCTGCCGTCTTTCAGATTAGAATGATCTACATGGATTTGTATTGCTCCTTGTCTCCTATGTTCCATATTTTGTTTTGCTGGTACTATATGGGATGGCGTCCAATGTGACGAAAGCTGAATGGTGCCATTTCGAGGTGTGGAGGACAAAGAAACGTATATATCTATTCAGGAATTGGATTCCGGAACTTAGCCTTGGAAAAATAGCTCAGGCCGTGGAAACCTTCTATGGATGCACAAGTTACCTCGCATAGTTAACTGCTCGGATGCTTGATCTGTCATGGACATTGAAATTGTTAGAATATAGGCATGAAAAGGTTACTGATTGGAGAACAGGGTGTTGGTAATTGTTCTTTCGTCTAGTGTTACTGATTGGATAACTGGTTATTTGGACCAGCTTTGTTACATGAACTCATGATGGTAGAATCAGTACAGCCATTTGTTCAGTTTTCTGATGATTGAAAGCGTACATCCCAAAATGTATGACACCATACATAAGAGTGATGTCGAAACCAGTTAATATTTTTTTAAGGTAAAAACCAGCTAATAAGTAAACAATTAATTGGTCGAACTTATTGGTTTCGACAAGCATGAACACCTCTTTTGGAAAAGTAAAATGTCACAATTATCATTATTTATCTTTTTTTTGTTGTAAAATTAGGAAAAATAGTGCAGAGCCAACGGTAATGCCTCCTGCGTACATCTCCAGGGTGTTTGATTGTCGTATGAGAAAAGTTTGCCGGGAGATTGGTTCTATGCTTGGGCCCCACACCCCAACAAGGTGTGGGGCTGCACCCGACAATCCCGTACTTGGCGGGTCAAAAATTTATCCATCGAGAGAGAGGGTAAAAAGTGTTTCCCTCATCATATTAGACACTTCTGTCATTATCAAATTAAGATTTAATTGGGTCTTTAATTATGCTCTATCAAATTTGAAAGTAGCATTTTAGTAAAACGTGTTATGATCATGGTTGGCCGTACCGCGGCAACCGCCGCGGTACGGCCAAACCACACCGTGTTTGGGTTTGGTCCGGTTCGATCCGGTCCAGTTCGGTCTGTTAATTTTATTTTTTTTCATATCTCTCTCATATCCGGTATATTAAGTGATCTAAATAGTATTTAATTGAGATGAAATTTTAAACATAAACTAATTAAGAGATGATACAAATTATAGTAATTTTAGTTTAATTTTTAAAATTAATTTTTTGTCAAGTAAAAATTGTCTCAAAAATCATTAGATCAACTTAATCTCAACATCTAAGTGATCTAATGATGTCTAATTGAGATAAAATTTTAAACATAAGTTAATTAATAGATAATACACATTATAGTAATTTTAGTTTGATTTTTTAAATTAATTTTTGTCTAAGTAAAAATTATCTCAAAAATCATTAGGTCGACTTAATCTCAACATCTATGCATCAATAACTCATGATAATTTTATTTTAGAATCAGTATATTTTGTTAATATTATGATAACTTCATATTTGATTTTATTTTCGGAACCAAATATCGTTCCGTTGAAGTGCATAGAGGGTTCGCTGTACCGCGACAAATCGTGTGTGTACTAAGAGGTCTAAATGGTATCTAATTGAGATAAAATTTCAAACATAAACTAATTAAGAGATGATACAAATTATAGTAATTATAGTTTAATTTTTAAATTAACTTTTTGTAAAGTAAAAAATTATCTCAAAAATTATTAGGTCGACTTAATCTCAACATCTATGCATAAATAATTCTGATATTTTATATTTTTAAAATAAGTATATTTTCTTAGTAATTATGATGACTTCATATTTGACTTTATTTTTGGAACCGAATGTCATCCCGTTGAAGTACACACAATCAAAGATAGTAATAGAATTATATTAATAATATGAAAATATTCTAAAATTAAAGATAATTATATTTTATATAAGTGATCATGTCTACGTATAATTTACTATCTTTTTAATTCTTAGTGTCATATTAATATTTTATTATATATTTAAGAGTTATAGTTTTGTTATATTTTCGGATTCTTGGTGTTGATCTAATAGAATATATTGGTCATATCATGAACAACTTTCATGAAGAGCCCAAAGATTAGATCATCCTCGTTCATGCCGTAGAGAAATCGCACTCATTGCTAGTTTGGATCGCGATATGAGAGAGAAGATCAAGAATAATCTAATGTATCTTTAAGTACAGAGACATTCATTTGATATTATTCTAATTGGAGCTTGTAGAGAAAGTCGTGGGGAACAACTTTCATGATGAAGCCTCGAAGGGATATACCATCGTTTGAGATGTGGAAGGCATGATAATCATATATATCATGATATGAGATAGAATGTGAAGAATAATCTACTATAACTTTGGACATAGACAACCAATTGAGGTGATTCTACTTCGAGGATGAAGCTGAAAAAGAATATAACAACTTTGATGAAGGCTTCGTGAGCATATCAACCCATTTTCAGACTGTAGAAGGCGTGATATCTCTGATAATTCTAGAGGATATGAGAGAGAAAGGGGAGAGAGAAATGGTACATTGTATGAGAAGAGATGGAAAGTCTATCTTATGTTTGGATGTAGAGTTTTCTTTGAAGTTTGTTATTTTAACATTCATCAAGTCACAAAACTAAAAAAATAATCAAACAAGCTATTTTTCCACCGTATCTCAGCGGTATAGTACGGTACCGTACCGTACCTTCTCACAAAAAATGCGACACAACCAATCCGAACAGTATGGCGAACCTTGGTTATGATAACCAAATCTAATACGTCCAAACTTGTGTTAAAAGTGTTGGAATTCAATCGTATCATTCTCGACTAAAACCGTCTTAGTACTGTAGATCTTGTAATTGTTAGCATCAATACTAATTATATCACAATTATATTCTAATCAAACAGGGTTCAGGACAGTCCATCCGGTATATAATTTGCACAGCCGTAATTTTTGGCTTATAACTAGGGGTGTCATGGGTTGGGTCTGGACAGGGCCTTGTTAGGCCCAGCCCAGACCCGATTTCTAAGAGTTGACCCGGGCCTGATTCAGGCCCGGTATGGGTGGCCCGGGCCGGGCCCAGAAAAAAGCCCGGCCCGGCCCGAAAAATATAAGAAAATTATTTTCTTATATTTTCTGAGTCTTTTTTTAATATTTGAAACTAACTAGCCTCTTATATATTATTTTTTTATCACCGGATTGCTCATTGAGTAGTGCCACCTAAACACATATTACACGCTCTGGTTACCCATCCTCTATGAGTTATGTAAGTACGTTCTAGGAAAAGCAACCTTAAACAAGGATCTCTATAGGAAATTATGTGATTCCATTACAATAATAAAAGCAAAGCTATTCAAACACTCCATCAGTGCGGACGCACGGCTTCCATCCATCTCACCTCACTTACAAATATAAAATAAACCACCAAACCTTGCGTCAGCTGCAAAGGGAGGTAACATACGACCTCCCCATCAGACGCCTTGAGAAGCCGACATTGTAGACTCAAAAAATTATTTTTCGGCCGGGCCACATAAAGTCTAAGTCCGGCCCTATTTTTTTCTGGGCCGGGTTGGGCCGGGCTAAAAATTGTTAGCGGACTCATTTTTTCGGCCCAAATCTGGTTAAATCGGATCGGACTTCTGAGCCTCCGGATCGACCCGATCCAATTAACACCCCTACTTATTACTCATGCAGTCAATTACGTGGAAGTACTAAAATGGACCTCCTCTGCGATAGTGAGCATGCAGCATTCAGACGGTGACATGACATGGGAGCGGAGAAAGTTTTTTTTGGGGGGGTTAAAATAACCCTTTTTAATATTGTATTTCTCAAATAATCACCTAAAACATTCCTGAACTGGTCACAACTTTGCCATGTTGGTAAGTAGACTTACTACATCGGCGTTGCCAATGCTGAAAAAAAGGAGGAGGAAAACATAGTCTGGGCAGCACTAGGGGTGCCAACCTATGAGCCTGGATTTGAAGAGGAATTCATCAAGTTGAATTAATAATTCAACTCAAATCAAACCAAATCAATCAAATCATATTAATTCGATTTGATTCAGTTAAATTATAATTGATAAATATCACAATTGAGTTTACATTTGTCAAAGACAACTAACATGTCACTTTTTCTTTATTTTATAAACTTATACAAATTATGTATATATTTGTAGGTCAATAATATTGAGACAAATCAGTAGCATAACTACTAGCAAAGCACTAAGTGACTAGCAAGATTATTATTAACCTGATCATATGTAGTGATGTTTTAATTAAAATGTGAAATCAATGATTGGTTCTTGTCTGATATATAATCAAACATCTTTAGAATTAGGGATATATATTTACTTTAATTTGATAGAATTACCCTTGAAATCGGATTATATAGTTGATTTGATTTTAAAAAAATCAAAATTGAATTAAATCAAAAAATTTAATATGGTTTGATTTGAACTCAAACCAACATTTTTAAAATTTCAACCCGAACCCGAATCATAACGAACCAAATCTATTGGTTCAATTTGGTTTTTGGGTTAAACCTGAATAATGTTCACCCCTAGTCTTATGCCGACATTGGCAATGTTAACATATAAATTGACATTATTAATGCAAACACCTATATCTGTAACGACCCTGGATATTTATGTTCAATAAAGTTCTATATCCAAACCTGCCTCCCATGAACAGACTGAAGTCTCGTCAAGGATAACTCACATACGGGTCCAATAAGAAATAAAAAAAAATAACTACAAGAGTATAAGATACAAGAAAATACATGTACTCATATCTACAATAAATTACACTATCCGAATATATTATTACATGTCCAACAACTACCTGGAGCATATCCGAGGAAGCAAAGGCTCATATAATAATAACTACAATTCAATTGTTGGTGGTACAAGTCTGTCACAACGTGTTTGTCATCCAAGCATGCTGCTAACACTTGAAAAGAGCTGTAAGGGAGTGAGCTTCAAAAAATCACAGGCTCAATAGTGACCTCTCAAAAACCACAACCAAAAATTGCACAGAGGAGCTAACACCTCCACCACTCAGGGTTTCACTGGTAACACCGATAATAGAACTACTGGGGTAAAGACATACTTGCAATAAACATAATTAAACTGCATTTAAACATAAACGTATTAGCTAACACAATTCATAGAAAATAAAGAGAACAATATGACCAGCACAGAAACACTAGTCCACCGCAGCAACTGAAACGACTAAGACACGAGCCACACATGTAAACCACTAATGAAAGGTAACGTGACTGACAACAAGGAGCCAGTCAACCACACATTAGAGTAACAAAACACACTGGAGGACTACCCAGAGAAGAGTAAGAACACGAAAAATGGAAAGTCACACAATATGATCTCCACAAAATACAGCTCCACAACAACACTTGAAATCGGCACACAACGACCAGCTACCCAAGAAGGGTATAGGTACCTGAAACCTGAAGGTACCACGACAGAACCACAACTACACAACTGCACAATGAGAAGCCTTGCACGATCAGCGAGTAAGAAACTATAACCGGTGAACACTACAACTAGTATCACAACTCACAACCACGACTGCTGGAAACTTGAGTCAGAAGGAAAGACGCCACCACTCGAGTAACGACTATTGATTCATGATGCTAGTATCCAACCCGGACTAACAAACACGAGAACCACCTCTCAGTCTCGCAATCACAGATGAAAAATCTAATTGCGGCTCCATCACACACTGCGTAAGTCAAAGAACTGTGGAGACCAACCAACATCACTCTACGAACCACACAGGTTGCACTTCCACGCCTGACACACCTCTACGGATTCCGGGGTCCGCAGAGTGAGGCAAGTGGAAACACGGGACTAGTTGGGGACCAGTAGTCTACTTGTGTTGTCCTCCAACACGAGCATGCTATAAGCGACTGAACATAAACACTCGCACACCACAGTGATGCCCCACTGTTGTCTTTTCCTCAGCAAGGCGGGCTACTCAACAAACAAACGAGTGAGGGTGTCTAGGAAAACAACATAGACTCTACGGTACACACAGTACCGAGACAAACTCCGAGCAACAACGTGTTTGGATCACAAAGAACCTGCGATACCTGACTAGAAAGGTATTTCAAAATAACGCTAGACCACTGAACACAATAAACCACCTAGTCCTCAACTGAACCATCACGAGTACCAATTAAACTTTTAAGTCACATGCTCAACTCATTAAACCCCATTAATATGAACCCTAATCACTTACTGTATTTTAAAATATAACACATGCTCATAGCCTTTAAACCACATGCTCATATAACACATTCTCACTGTTTACCATAAAACACTTTATAAGATCCATACTTACCATCTGTTAGCAGAAAACTATACAATTTATCTAGAACCACAACTATGAAGTGCTCACATGCTTAAACCACATTAACTGATGAGAAAAAGCAGTAAACATAGCCCCTAAAGGACCCACAAAACCACTGCCAACAATACATCTTGGAAATCTTGTCGTGACACATCTAATGGTCGTGACTAACACCACGAAAACAAGATTGTGACGGGGCAAATGGTTGCCACAACCACCACGAGAGGAAGAACATGATAGGGTCAAGGACCGCGATAAGATCGCGACAGCCCGATGGGCCGTGATCTCAGATAGACCAATCGAACCCTTCTTCTTCCCCAAAACTCAATTTAGACTCAATCTAAACTATGATTTAAGCATTTAGAATGGAAGAAGCACAACACCACACTACTATAGCATGCTTTCCAAACCTCAAACCAATCAAACAATGCAAGAAGAGGGGGAAGTCTCCCTACCAACGTGAAGAACACAAAGCACGGGCCACCAGCAGCACCTCCATGCTCCGGACTCCCTCCTCGTGTGGAAAACACGTCGAAACCACCTCTCCCGAGCCAAAATCACCGGAGACGCCACCAACAGGGTCTCTCCCGGCCGAACAGAGCTTCCTCTGCTCTGTTTGACCACCACGGAACAAAAAACCCGTGAAAAAAAAGAATGCGTCGGGGTGAACCGTCACAACAAGATCACAACGCATCCCCGGGGCGTGACACCAAACACAGTGTTACGTGGCAACACAAGGTGTGCCACGAATTGCACAAACGGACAAAACACTTAAGCAAGCGGCAACGACATCGCGACGCAGGCGGAGGCTGCAACAAGAACGCGTCGGCCACACTGGTCGCGTTCCCAAACAAAGAGCCAGGTGGGCTATTAGGTCAGGATCTCCGGCCCACAACATCCACACAATACTCGAAAACCCAAACCACAGCCCAACGGCCACAAACTGGCCCAACACCAAACCACATTCATCACATTGGAGATCCAAACGACCCGGATGCTACAATATCAACATTGACAATGCTAACACGACAATGTCGACATTCTCAATACAAATTTCATATACATCAAACCGGCTCCCCCCGTCATCAATTCGTTTGATGTGGCAACGGTAGTGACTAGTTTGAAATAATTATTTAAGAAATAAAATATTAAAATCAGCATTTAATAAAAAAAAACCAGCGGGAGAACAAAAACCTTCATGCACGTGTTGTATGCAAATGAGAGCAAGATGAGTTGACATTAAATCAAATTCACTCTTCTTATCCTGTGTCAAACAAATATAATGTCACCTTATATATTTTAAGGTTTTCTTTACCTCTGACCCCCCCTAAAATATGTTGACATTTTGTGTATCGTATCAGTTACTCCAAATTAACTATTACAAAGCCTCCCAAATCCTCTCCATTGTAGAAAGATGCCCTTGCGAAGCTCTCCTAAATAAAGTGTGACTTGCAATATTAACGCCTCTCTAGTTTAACTCGGGCCAAGAAAAGAAAGAGATAAAAATAATTTCAACCTTTTTAATCTTATCCTCCCCCACCCCCACATTTGCTTACGGTCATGGAGCTATGTCAGAGATGGAGCAATGGTGCAAAGTGGCAGTGGAGCCACTGCAGGGTGGAACAAGAGTATGTTCGATGGTGCGAATTCTGAAGTCACCTCTCAAGCGGATGATTATAGGAGAAGAGAACGGCATTCTCCCCCTCCTAATCATATGGGCTCATCGAGAAGGGTTAGATTAGAGGATATGGGAACTTTATGTTAAATAGTTAGATTAGGGAGGCTGATACATAAACATTAAAATATTTTAAGAGTTGCATATATATATATATATTTTAAAGAAGACCCTATAGTCTAAGACAAGGAACCCACATGTTAACCGTCCATCCCAGTGCGGGCAAGAAGCATTTCTCATATTCTAAGGTTGAGACGCAAATATCCTTTCAAGTGACTGTAGAATAATTCTTTATTCTCTGGGTATAAGGGTAAGAAGATACACCACCAAGTTTGTTTAACTTCTCTGAGCTGAACTGACAGGGAATTCTCCACCAATTCACAAAGAACTATTGGAGTGTATGCTGTTCTACTGTCCTTTCTCATTCCCCCGATGGGGTGGACTCCATTGCCTTTTCTGTTCATCAAAACTGCCAATAACAGCAGATTGTGCTTTATTTCCCAATGTACTTGCGAAATGTTCATAGTAGCTATCAGAGTCCAAGCTATATAGTATGTTTATTGGTTTTCCATAGATCTTGTCGATTGCAATCTGTCCATCTTTGGTTATATCACCTGCCAACACACTTGCAGGCTCCACCTTCATAACTGTTTTTAGTAGAGGATCACCAGCCAAGACAACCGAACCGAGCACTTCTCCAAGGAACATTTCCTGCAAAGTATCCAGTGAAGTTGGATGGTTGATCAGCAGGAAAGAGATGATGATATAAAAGAAGAGCTGAAAGTTAATTCTTTTAAGAAGAACAAAAATACATTCTAAGTAAGAAGGATTAAGCATGAAGGAAAAGAAACATTGACACGTTACCACATGGCTGTATCTATTGCTCTCCTGCTGCAGACGGTACATCATTGACAACAAACGAAGGACAAGAGACAATTCTGGGGTCCTGTTTCTCATCTGCAATCTTCCAAGAATTGCATGGAATGAACTCACTCGCCTCTGGGCACTAAGGGGAATAAGTATGATATCAAGCTCTGATTCTATAACAGTCTTTGCAGCCACAGGATCGAGAAACAGATTGAACTCTGAATATTGGTTTGAAGGAAATGTGAAAATGTTTCCTTTCTCCTTCTCATCCATAGTTATATGCCCACCAACTATGTAAACACTCTGTGAAAGTGAAGCCAGAAAATTACATTGTTGACAGCTGGAGAAAGCAAGTCATGTCACATGCAAGTATGCAACAGAGCACTTCAATTATGCCAAAGATTCCTCATCATCTGAATACTCTATAAAACTAGAAGCTCCTAATTTTGTGATCAGGAGAAGAAATGAAAATGAGCGATACCGAGATCATGTAAAATATACAGTTAAAGAAAATTCATGTCAATTTTTTCCCCATCTGAGGCAAATTTTGCTGAAGACGATAAGTGAAACTGTCAGGAAGAAGATTTACACATTCAAAAGAATATGATTTGAACAAAAATTCTGATTATTGTTTTTTTTTCATGACCAATATTCTAATGGAATTATCCTATTTGAGAGATAAACCGGAACTGGAATCGTCATCCCAACCTCCAATCCAGTTTTCAAATCATTGTCCTAGATTCAAACACATATTAGAGGTCATGGATATCCGCTTTTCTTCTTGAAAAACAAAATGTCCATTTTTTTGCTCACATATTATCATCTCCAATATTAGTAAATCAACTTGAAACGAGGTCCATAGAGTAAAAGATACTCCTTTCTTGTTTGTCAATAAAGAAGCAAATTCAGTTGACTGGATTCAGCAGATGAATTTATAAAATATAATGTGCATTAAAACTCATAGGCCATAAAACATGCATAAAAGAGTAGTGAATGACTTTACTTGCAACTTGGTTGATGTTAGCTTGTACCTGATAACAAACCTTTACTTTCCAAGTAAGTTCGCAGATTTGAGTTATGGTTGTAGATAATTCAACAGAATGCACAAATTATTTATAATGAAAATGGATTGAATGAAATATTACTGATAATGAATGAAGAAAATTTGCTCCTCCATGAAAAAGTTATCACCCTCAAACAAAAAGGAATGAGAAAATAACTAACCTGAATTATTGAGCTAGCACTCTTATCTGAACGAATAATGTTTGCCAGTTAGTCAGAGGACCATTCGTCAGTATAGTAATCTTTTTACTGCGATTTGAACGTACTGCTTTAAGGACAGACTGCCAAACCTCCATCGCTGATGGTTGCCTAAGATCAGGATGATCAGTATTTCTTGGAGCTCCATATTTTATTGAATTATGGGCTGTGTACCTATCAAATAACAATCAGAGAATAATCATGACAAGCAGTTGTGGAAGTTTGTTCAGCTTTAGCTAGACAGTTTCTAGCCGATTCGTAAGGTATTCATATCAATGGATTTATGGACAACAGCAGTTGAGTTGCTGTTTCTCATTCAGCATCACCAAAATATTGGTAGCATGTGTAACATCTTAGGCATGTGCATGTCATCTCTTAATAGTACATTTCCATTAAGTAAGAGATTAGATGGAAGAATTTTGCACCTTCGAGGACTTCGTGGCAAATTACGAGCAAATCCATAGAGTGTATCTGAATCTAGAAGACCACCACTACCATGTGGAATATGCCTGACATACTTGCAGCTGTAAAACGGATTTTCTAGGGGAGTTACACTTCCTAGGCCCACAGGAATATCATCACGGCCCATCATGTGCAACACATCATATATCAAATCAATTGTTGCAGCGTTGGCCCAACCATTACCGCTAACAAATATTCCCTGCAGAAAGAATATAAGGGCTGCTAAAACCAATAACAGAAAATGATAGGTCCAAAGTAGCTTCCAGAAGAAATAGAACAGTACTGAATAGTACCCAGTTATTACTTCAGAATATAATTTGAAAACAATGTGCCAACAGTGGCACCAGTTCCCAAGCTCATGTTTTTTTTTTAAATGAGATGATTTTATATTTAAATTGAATGTAACAGAAAGATAACACATATAATTATGCCACTAGTAAGGAAAGTAACTCACCTTGAGGTCTATTATATCCACAGGTACTTTCAAAAGGTAAATTAGAGAAATAAAATCCCCAGCGCTCATATCCATGTCAAAATGACAGGTCTCCCTAATTTTCCTTTTGTAAAATCTGGCTTGTAAAGGACTTCCCTATAGTAAGGAAATTGTGTTGTAAAATTGAAACGACCAGATTGCAGGGGGAGGTTCAGGTCCTGCAAGTCATAAAGGCACCTTAAGCATAACTGATCAATGGGTAAACCAATGTTTGCACATCTAAGAGAATATATCAAATGTATTAATCTAAAATTGTATGTTGATTCATTACCTAGAGCCTTCCCCCCCCCCCCCCCCCCCCCTTGAAAGTGTAATTCACACGAAACTTAGAAATGACTGTTTGAAAGATAAAAGCAAACAAAAACCTCTTACAGAAAATTGTGAGGAGCTTTATAGTTGTCAGAAAAATGCAAACCATCTATAATTTTCCCAAGTTCAGCCACTTAAACAGAGAACATGAAAGAAATGTAGAGATGTGAAGTTAGTTAATTACATGGCATACTTCAGTTGGAAAAGACAAGTGGAAATTAATTTATTTTCCTGCTATCTTAGACAAACATCCTTTGCTTCAAAGTGTTTTGTAAATTTGTTAACTAGAAAGGTGACACACTCACAAAGGTAACTGAATTTGGTTCAACTTTATTACAATGATAGAATATTCTTCCAAGACTCATAACATGAAAGAAAGGTCATAAAAAAAGGTTCTCAAAAGACTTACATCTAAAAAGCTCTTGAAAAACTCCCTATCGAGTAGGCTACCACTGTGTTTGTTGGGTTTTGCTTTCTGTGCTACAAGTACTCGAACTGCATCTTCTGAACCATTTACCTCCTTGGTGTAGCCATCCTATCACCAAAATTTAGAATGTCAAATTACAAACCATAAGGTATCAAAATCATGTTGCCTTATAGCACTGATAAAAACATGCTACAAAAAAGTAAAAGAAAGAGTGAAAGGTATATAGAAAAAATAAAACAAAGGATCACCCTACAATGTGATAGTCAAGTAGCTAGCAACTCTAAAGGTAATATGCTCCCAGGTTACAAATATGCATTGCATAGATCTGAAGCTCTACCCTTTTGTACAGCACTACTTTTTGAATACAAGTTTTAAATCACTTAGCAAAAAATGAAGGTTAGAACTGAAGCTCTATACTTGTGCTAGGGTGTCACTCAAAGAAAGAAAAATGAACTACCTCACATTTTCCTTCTCAGCTTTATTATCTGGAAGACAAAATGGATCTTGAAGCCCCATCTGAACGTGACCACTGTGGACACCACCTTCCTGCAAGTCAAATTTGGGACTCGCAAGACCATCAAACAATGGGTTTGACCCATCATATATGCCATATGGTTTATTTGAAGTAACAACAGTTATGTTGATATACTCCATCTCTGCAAATTCATTTTCACCATTATTGACATTTCCATTTAGCATAATTGATATGGCTACACCAGAAGTGAAGGAGTCCCACATAAAATAACTCTGCAAAATGTTCTCAAGAGTCAACAAAAATAACAAACACTGAATAGAAACAAAAGGGATATAAATAGTGCAAACATAGAAGTAGATCAAAAATACTATAAGAAAACCACAATTAGACGCAACTAGGCAAAAATATAGTAAAATAAAATAGGAAAAGAAATGGACCTAAGAGATGAATCTTTATTATTACCGTATAAAATTGATCATCAAACCATGTATCACGAGCCATTTTCAGTGACTGGAAGCAGTACTGTGCCTCATATGTATTTTGCTGCTTTTCAAATGCCATAAAGAAATTCTCGTCTATGGGAATGGTGTTGGTGGCATCAAGTGGAACGAGAGTAACAGGAATCCCAGAATGGATTACCTACACAGACAGGAGAGAACCTCTGTATCATCACCATTGCCACAATCCTATCCCACATTTAAAAGTGGATAGGACCATGTACTCATTAAATGAATAAAAATGGACAACAAGAGGCTTATCCTAACTAAACATGTTTAATAAACTATTCAGTTTTACTGAGATCAAAACAGAAGTACAATTAACATAAGGATGGTGTAGTCTTTTGGAGATGCAAGAATCTTTTGCACAAGGAGATGATATTGAGTAAGTAAGGAACAGGTTAAAGAGAATTCAAGTAAAGAAGCACCAGTTGAAGAAGATTCAAGTGAGGAAATAAATGATGAGCCAAGTGAAGGTATTCAGGAAGCATTAAAAAGGAAATAAAAGAGAAATGATGATTCAGAAAATTGATTAGAATATTCTAATTGGCTAGTCTACAATGTTTACAACATGTGCAAGTCCAAATCATGAGAAACTCAAGATAAACACAATCCCTGTAAGGTCCAAAAAGTTAATAAGAAATGTCATTAAAGGATCACATGCTCGTATGGTGACTTGTGTTATTGCCATCCTTCAGTTATGCTAAATGGGCTTCTTATTATCATGTCAACTTCTTTTAGATAACCTCCCACACCATTTCCTCCATTCTCTTATTCTTTTCGTCCCTTGGTCTAATAAATATGGTACTATTTTGTAGTGCATAAGTCTGTCCTAGGTTCAATTGCATGGAGGAACATAAAACCTGGGTGAGGAGACTCTTGGATGCAATAGAATGATCCACGGATTAAGGTGTGGATGATTTGTGGGATGGAAATCCTACTGCATACTTTATCATAATCAAAACGAAATTCACAACTTCAATCCAAGTTTCCTTGGCTGAGATTGTTAATTCCTCCTGTATGACATCGATCAGAGGATGGAAAACTCGATATGCAACATAAGAATACAAGCACATGAATAAAGGAAGGTCTAATGCATAAGATATGCATATAACGTGTATAGGTAATTGAAGTACCTGGTGTGCAGCAAATGGATCTCCAAAAATGTTGAATTCCGCATATGGATTGCTATTGTAGCCTGTGAACAAATTACCATGATCACCGCATTGTTGAGGTGTGCAAGAGCTAGCATTGTCCGGGCAACAGCCTGTTGGATTCTTTGACCTTACACCACCACCCATGACATATATGTGCTCAATATTCTTCTTCAAATGAGGATTGCTCATGAGAAATATTGCAACATTTGTATGTCCTCCAGTTATCAGCAGAGTCATTGGACCTGCAGATATTGCATCGATCATGACTTGTTGCGCAGTAGGTTGTCGCAGAGGAGAATATTTCCTATTTCCCTGCTTTCACAATGCATGAGCTGAACATAAAGGTTGTACGGTAAAATAAACATGCATACTATCCTCATAATACTGCGTTAGGTATGATTGCAGTGGGAAGCAGGAGACAGGAATACTTAAAGGTTACAATGTCTAATTTAATAAATGGAGAAAACCCAAGGCATCATATGATAGAAGTAAACTTTTAGTCTGATCATTGGTCAGACAGCAAAAATCTAATTGCAAAATGTCAATAATCACATAAGAAGTGCACTTAGTCCATTTATATATAAATGCAGAAATTTATAATTTGAAAGGTAAAGATATACATTTGCTGGTCAAAAGGCTTCATAAATCATGGTGGATTTATGATCTACTAAAAGAAATGAAAGAGGATAATCAAACGATGGGAGCACAGACAACCAAAGAATCGGGTCAGTATAAGGCTCAAAAGAAAAATTTTATGAACTTATATTTTGTTCCACCAAATAATGGGCGATTTTTTTAGTACGTATGATTTTTGAGCAACAAGCATATCAAACTAGCATCATTGAATAAGACTACAGTAATTTTTGAACTAGTACTCACAACAGACTACTTAAGCAGTAAAGCACACTCAAAAGGAGACTTTTACAGTTTTACCAGAAAATGGAAAACTACAGAAGATTATATGGAAAAGATAGTAAAAACTAGAGAGGCATCAATCTGCTTCAGGAAAAATGACAATGAATTGAACAATCACCCAATAGAAGTTAGAAAGGAATAATCATTGCCTTGGCAGTTACACCTGGTAAAATTATGAAGATAAACATGTGAAAGTCCAAGCAGCTCTTAAGCATTAAAGATGTCACTGAAGGTCACTACATTGTGGATAGAAGCTCCACTTGGATAACTAGAAAGGAGAAAACATAAAGAAATTAAGTGACAAGGAGAATGGAAAATACAAGGAAGATACTTAGATTACTTAGGTAGAAACAATTAGAGATGGAAGAAAAACAAGGGAAACACAACATTTTTGGTAGCATCCACAACCATCCAGCCCATTAAAGTCAAAACATGCAGAACTATATAAAATCTCCACACATGAACAACATGCTGTCTGCTCAAAGTATACAGACAATTGAGCTAATGTAATGTCGGGCAGCTTTCTACTTTCTTCCAAATGTAGAGTAAATGTAAGATATATAATATGAACCATCCAGTTCCATACCTGTGGAAGGAAGTCTCTTCTTATGCCATAGTTAGTGTTAACATCTAACCGTCCTCCTTTTCCTATAGGGATAGCTTGTCTGTAGCGGCAATCTCCAAATGTTGACGTACCCTGATACAAGATGGGATTTCAAACAGTAAAATGAGGAACTTCTCTCCATAAGTGAATCACTTATAAGAAATTTTCAAAGTTACCTAAAGAAGAAGTCTGGGAGCAAATGTATAAATATACATTTTCAAATATTGCAGCAGAACCAGAGAACTAATGCTAGAACTGTAATGTGTATAAAAATGGAGAGTATCCTGGTACCTGCTCAATTAGAGGAAGATAACCACCAACATTTGAGAGTATGGTTCCATTTTCCAAGATTCCGCCTTCTCCTCCAACTCCAACAGAAATGTCATCACGATTCATCATGTAAAGGATGTCATATAACTGATTCACGGCATGCCCGGCATCAGTCCATGCATTAGTATTAATTGTAATAGCCTGCAGTAATGCAGTATGAGTGTCTTGTTAACAACAACAATCATAGTTGTGGCAAATATCTCTATGTGAAGTTGTGAACTATGCCATTTCTCGATAATGTATTTCATGTCAAAAGCTACTAATTGGTCCAAAGCTTGTGCTTTCTTAGAAGACTCACTAGAACCATGGTTCCAAATCTTACCACCAGCCATCGTTTCCATGAACAGAGATATTCTTTGGCCGCGCGACTCAGAGAACCCTTATGCATGTACCTAAGATAGCTTGTGTTCTATTTAAAATGAAAGGTGAATTCTTATGACAGACAGTTGAGCCCTTTACTTCAACTTCATGTTCAGTCACGAATTCCTAAAACCCAAATATTCTTCATGAACTGTTTCGGAGCAAATTCTCAAGGTGTTTAGAAACAAGGTGCTCATGATCAATCTTGGTGTCTAGAAATGTTTAAAGGATAAATTTTTTTTCCTTATGTGCTTTGCATTGTAGATGCACCATGTTATCCTATATACTGCTAAGAATGACATGGAACATGGATTATGTCTCAAAAGAATAAAATCTCCATTTATGATCTGTCCTGTTAGTTATGACAGAAAACAATCTTTGCATTACCCACGAACAGGATTCTGTTGCTCTGAAGATTCATTCCTCCAACTAAACATATGAACAGTTTCGGTAACATAGAGTTGCTCCGGAGATAGCAATTCAGCAGGAAACAGTGTAAAAGCCAAACTCAGGCGTACAGCCAAAAGAATGGTACTATTTAACGATCAAACCAAAGGATCACCGAAGAAGTATTATGGATAGCTGGTGAAACGTGTATCTAGTCTATAAACAGAAAATTCTCGCATGCTCCAGGAAACTCTCAACCAAAGCATCTGTAGAAGACACACATAAAGAAGGAATCATAAGAAAACTGACACCAAGATCAATTCTGAGCCATGGAAGAAGATTCTGCAGGAACATCCACACCTGCATTCTGTCTAGCTCTAACCACTTAATATTGGAATCCTGAGCATTCTCAAGATGACTAAATGCAAGGAAAAGAAGAAGCACCTGCAGGTCAATTAGCGATCTTTTCTGCTTCAGGAGGTACAAAATTGCGAAGAAATCATCCGTATCCATGTCTGTGTCCAGCAGAACCCTCCGGGTCTTCCCTTCCACAAAGTGAGCTCCCAGCCCGAGGATACCCATGAAGACAAATAACCAGACCACTCTGACCAACATCCTAACCAACCCGAATCCACAGCAGCACTGTTCCATCAAACTGCACGCACACTCCCCTCCTGCAATATAAAATTTGAAAAGGAGCAAAAGAGAAAAAGCAATCACCTTTTGGTGCCCATTTAAAACCACCACCTACTTTTGAACAGATAGCCAGCAGAAAGGATAGACAAGAGAAGGAGCCCACGTAAGGAGACATCCAACCCGAGAGACAGAGGAAGGAGAACAGAGAGCACAACCCCACAAGCAGAAAAGAGAGAATCCTCCGACAAGAATCTCCGGTTAGGTTCTTTCGCCCGGCAGATCGAGTACCAATGCGGAATTTAACAAGGGGGAGGAGCAGTAGAGAGGGGCTGCTACATGCGTCCAAGTGTTCATGCACGCATGGAAGGGAGGTACTAGAGAACAGAGCACGGGTTTGTACGTTGGGGACGGGCCAGCACTTAACCTGTATATGCAGAGGAGATGGTGCGAGGAGGAGGAAAGAAGGGTCTGCTTCTAATGAGAGGAAGGGGCGACGGGGAGGCGCCGACTTACGCGGAGGTAGGACTCTTTTTATTCCAGCAACAGTACCCTTCTTTTACCCAATTAAATCAAATGCGAGAGTTGCCCAGTTTCCGGCGCTTTCTGAAGGGGGTGAAGGAGAGGAGTACGCATGGGAGAGACCACTCAATTCTCCTTGTATCTCCCTCTCCTTCTCCTTGTCTTTCTCTCTCTTCTCTCTCTCCCTCTAAGCTCGAAAGATTTCATCTTTAATGGTTTTTCCTTGCATGGGACGATAAGCAAACTCCATGCGAGCATTACATCCTTGCCCAATCTGTATGTTCACACGTTGCCTCTCATCATCGGAGACCCACCTCTCCTTACCATCCTGTCCCATCCGGTTCCCAGGCGTGGTAGTAGCGCTTTGTTCCGTTTCGAGCTCTTCCCCCGTTGACCTCGCTATCCCCGGGGTTGCCGGGCAACGTGGGTTGGAGGAGGTGAAGACTAAAAAGATTCCACCTTTGCTGGGAGCGGCGAGAGACGTTTGCTATTAATGGGGATCCGGAACGCCACAATTGGTATTATCACCATAGCCAGGGAGGAACATATTTTTTTTTACCAGTGAAAGTAGGTCAAAATGGCAGAAGAAAGAAACCCGGTGGCCAACACATCACATGGAAACAGAATGGGCGATCGGCTCGACGACCCCATGGTCCGGCCAGCACCGCCGTAGCCGGCCGGTGGGGGCGCCCTGCGAGCCAGGAGGGCCCCCCCCCCCGGGTCTATTCGTGGCTTTGCTTGCCCAAATCAACGGGTGGGAATGGGGCTTGGGAGGGGATAACGGCATGGTTGGACTCCATCAATGGCGTCAAGTGGTGTTACAGTGCAGTGACACAAGTAGACGTCCACGCCAATCGCGTTCACCCCGTAGAAGCATCTCAAGCTCACTTTCCTCTCTCTCTCTCTCGTCTCGTTCTGTCTTGTTTGCTTGCTTGCTCTTGTTTCTGCGGATCCGTCCAAAGAAAGGTTAGGGAATCCATGGGGAACGACGACACGTCCACCCTCCCGTTTTAACCTCACATATGGATATGACATGGGAATTACCGAGGAAGGCAGAAAGATTTCATCTTTTTGACCGTTCTACTCAGGTGGTGGCGTAGCGTAGAGTTCGCCGTCATGTCCTCCCCTAGCGGGACGAGAGTTCCATATTAACTCCAACCACGTCTAGGCAGGTAACAAAGGAGAAGGCTTGGCTTAGCATCCAGCTACTGGGTTTGTAGGGTTTCTTACCCAACACTGCAAGTTCTCAGTTCTTACCGCATGCAAGAGTCCCTGAAACCACCATCCCAATCAAATATAAAACTAATCTCTCTGTGCAATGATCATTGTGAGCGAATGCATACAGTCAATGATTAAGTATCATTAAATACTGTGATGTGGTGCTGATGTGATCTTTGTCGCTTTTCACGGGAAAGATTAGACAATGGAAGGATGGCAATTGTGTTTCCCTCTCTCTCTCTCGCGCACACAAATACAACACGCAGAGTACTGAATTGGGGGTGCGGGGGCTGTGGCTTCTGTTCAAAGGATGGAGACGGGGGAGGGGACCCCGCCATGCCGCCGCCCAAGAGCCACGGGGTCAGCAACAGCATCATCGTTATCGCCTTCCTCTGGTCCTCCTTGGGCGGTCACACAGTGGGCAGGGTAGGGTCCCCCGTCCCCGCCTGCACGCCACTTTGCGCCATAGGGGGACCAAAGCCCGTCCGCAAAGGCCTCGCCTTCCCACCAGCCCCCCGCCGTGCCCCGAAGGAATCGCCCAACGTGGAGCGCGCGGAGGGCGGGACGATCCCCCTCAAGCACAGAACCTTTCGACGCTGTCCACACAGAATCCCGTGGAGATCCCGTCCTCGAGGCCCTCTGCAGCTCGCAAATTCCACACAAGGTGACAGAGACAGATTCCTTCAAATCGCCCAGGCCCAAGCCGCCACCGTGCTGCTCTCCCTGCCTTTTGGGTCGCGTTAGGTGGAATCTGTAATAAAAGCTTGTTGCTTGCTTCCCCACACTGCTCCTTCCCTCCCCACCCGGCTGCTCGAGGGCGTAAAGATTTGGACTTTGGAGGCCCCAAGCGCCCCCCCTCCTTCCGCGGCATGCTGCCGCAAGAACACCGCCACGCCACGTCGCGGACTCTGGGCGGCCGGGCGGAGTTTCGTGCAGTTGAAAAGGCCTCGAGGACTTTGTTCTAATAGATTAGAGAAAGATTTAATATATTTTTTATTATATTTAAGTGTAAAATAATTAGATATTAAATTTATATGATATTACTCACATGGGCAGTAATAAAATGATAATTTAATTATTAAATATCATATAAATTTAATATCAAATTATATTATATTTAAGTATAATATAAAAATACATTAAAATTTTCTCAATAAATTATTATGGACATAAAAAAAAGATTATTATGGTATGGACATGGGAATCCACATCCTGCGGCGTTGTGGGCGTTTGAAAGCGCGGTGGAAGCTTCATGTGCGTGGCTTTTCGTGTCAGCAGGCGGGATCCGTGCACTTGGCTGCTGCCGTCGGCACTGCCCGACCGCCCCACCCACCTTTTGAGTCCTGATCAAGACTTTTCGGCCTAGCGGGGTTCGTAACACCTCTTCCCGTGGGGCTCACAAAACTGGTACACAGATCTTTTATAATGACACGAATGAGGCCGAGCGACTAAACAACACTGGCTCAAGTACGAGCGGTAACGTTGTGGGGGGGAGGGGAGGGGCAAAGTGGCAAATTAACCGGGACGGCGCCCGGCACAATTCCCATGTCCACTCATGCTATTTGCAGCCTTTGCTGTTCTTTGTTTTCATCTCATCGCTTGGAGAAACGATTTTATCCCTGCTTATGTGCGAATATGTGGATACAATTAAATATAAGATTAAGATTTAACTGATTTTAACATGATGGTATAGACTATCTAGAGTCATATATAGGAAGTTACCAAGGCCACGCTAAGATAATTCCATCCAAAGACATGAAACATTCCCCTTAAGAGTTTACACTGTGAAGACTAAAAATGTTGTTTTATCTCCGAGTATTACACTCCATCAGAAGAGTGAAGATGTGAAAATGCAGAAGACTTCGGTTGAGTCGATTGGTTAGAACTCTTGCTTAAAAGTAAGAGGTTCTGAATTTGATTCCGGAGGGGGGGTTACCTGATTTACATACAATTAGATTCCGGGGGAGGGATTTACCTGATTTACATACAATCCTCGAGATGTGTAGATCCAGAATTTTTTCGGTCAAATGGGATAAGGGCAATATGGGTACACAGAAAGTAGGAGATGTCAAGTCTTGACCTTGGAGTTTACGAATATCAATCTTTAAACCCACAAAACCACACGGGACAAAATTTCTTCGTTACCAAAAAAAATATGTGAAAATGCAAAGTGAGGAAGGGGGTGAAGATGGAAATGTCTCTATCTGAAACATAATAGCTTTGCTTTCAAAAACCACATGTACATTTGTTTCCTGGGACCTTTCATTTTGAGGCTTTTTTTATAGGTAAGTGTGTGAATACAAATTTGAACTCAGGACTCCAAAACCAATCCTTATATGTACCATTTGGAGGCACTTGCTTTCAACTCTCAAGCACTCCATAAGATGGGAATGGTCATAGCCACAAAGTTGTGAGTGCTAAAAAAAAAAAAAAGATGAAAAGTCCACATTGTGAAGGGAACCCATTATTTTGTTGAAGACTTGGAAGAATAGGATAAGAGAATGACAGCAAACGAATGGGGATGAAGGTGTGAGCATCTAAAATTCTCCGTTAACAAAATGTCTTTATTTTTGACTTTCTTTTTAGAACCTTAAGAAAAACTTTGTCGTTGTTCACAAGTCTTATTCTTTTACCATATTTAAGAAAGATCAAAATAATTTCTGAATTTCTTTTGTTCTGCCACCTACCTACAATACATTTTCTTCCAAGTTGGTGCTAAAAACGTAGCCAAGGTCATATTATATATGAGAGAATCCATCAGAACAAAGAAAAAGGCTTTAGACCTAAACATTAATAATTAGGATGAAGAAAAAGAGAGAGAAATATAATATTCAAAGATTTTGACCCTAGAGGCTTTCAATAGGGATAATAACTTAATCGACTACATCGATTGATGTAGGGTGATGGGAACTAAGGCAGCAAGTATTCACATGAAACTGAAGAGTACTACAAAAGGACTACTGCCAATCTAGCCTTTCCCTCGCAAGTTGTAATTATGAGCAAACATATATTCAACAATTATTAGATTACTTAAAAAAGAGGAGAAAGAGAGAAGGGATAAAAAAAAAAGAAATATTTAAGTCAGGTGGTAGTCCATGCGTGGTGGCATACGCATAGGCGGATGCAACATAGAGTCAGTGGGGTTACGTGACCCCATTAATTTTTTTTTTAAGAAATATCTTTATATGTTGTAATTTTTAGAAAATTTTTATAAAGTGATGATCCCACTAAAATCACTCGAACGTGACTTGATCTAAGACCCCAAAACTTTTTTTTTATTTGCCCTAATCTTTCACTGCTTCGCCCCTGCTCTGCTGCTCAGGTTCAACAGCTGCACTGCACGACGATATAAAATTATTTATATAATATATAATATATAAATTATATAAATATTAAAAAATAATTTGAGTGATTCTACTGGACAAAATTTTTGCATTCTTCCCTGGGCATGCGAGGATGCCATGTCATTTGTTGAAATCGTTTGTCGCCACCAATGCTGGCGCCACTATAGCACCACCGACTGACAATTTGTCGGTGCCGCTATCGCCGACTAACACACCGCCGGTGACCTTCGATAGTCGCTGATGTCACCACTTACTACACTGATGGGCTGCCAGTATAGCACCATGAGGGCTGCCATCCAACTGAACAGAGAGATGTAAATGTTTCTCAAGAAAAAAAAAAGGATTCTTATGTGCTACATCTGATGAGAGTTCTGGAATTGGATAAACTGGCGCACTCGTCGAGAGGGCCTTTGTATTTTATGTGACGAATGCACTGTGTACAGGGAAGAAAACAAGCTAGGAAATTAAGATTACACAGCGAATCTAAGAGGATGTACAGCTGCAAAAGAATCTCTTAATTGGAAAGCAAGAAATTTGGATCTTGATAGGTCTCAAATCCCCTATGTATCACCTTCCTTTACCCATGTGACGTTCTATCATATTTGTAAGTTAGCTCTTCCAATTCTAAACATTTATTGAATTAATATGATTTGATGAACCTTCCTTAATCCTTATTCTTGGGGAGTATAATGTATCCAAAATATGAAGGGCTTACTTCAACTCTTTTAATTAAGGCTTCACCGAATAACTGAATTTGTTGGGGGGGGATTATAAATAAATAGGAGTTCAAAAGAGCTAAGATACCAAAATATGATTAAAGCTTTTAGTGAACCCTAAAGATCTCTAGAGAGAGAGAGAGAGAAGAAGAAGAAGAAGAAGAAAAAAAAGGGAAGCCAGATGGGAACTTTTTGAACATTGGAGGGCCACGATGATCCACATCCATTGAATAGGGGGATGATGGAGATAGCTAGATAACATAGTTCACTGGCCTTGGAGATAACATATTCGCGCGCCCAAAGTTGAAATTCCTCTACGACTATGACTTGGCAGTGATCTTTCTTTGGAGGCACTTCACAATGAGATCCAATACTAGTTTGGACCTCAAAAGGACAGGCACCTCACAAAGTCATGTCGGTCCATTTAACTCCACATGTGTCCATGATTTTCCCAAGATTGGTATATGCCTAACACATGGGAACCAGCACCTCATTAAGGTCATTTAATTCCCTCATGGGCCCAAAATTTGATCCTATGATTTGTATGTACCCCCACACATGCATGATAAACAAAGCCTTTTTTTACTTGTTTGGGGGGATTGGATTTGGAGATCATGAACCCATGCTTCTCACTCCTCCAACAGAAGGAAATCCCCAAGTAGTCCATGGAATCATAAACACTAATGAACCCCACCACACACATGGTTTGACGCATCGGGGAATCGAGGTGAATCGGATTTTTCCTGATCCGTCCCGATTCACATGGAAATCGGATGGGAATCGGTCCGATTCGATGGGAATCGGACGAATCAGATTTCTCCTGATTCGATCCGATTCGACCGAATTAGACCGATTTGATACGACACGTCAAACCATCCACATGACACATGACCATCCATTACATTAAAAATCTTAGGCAGTGGTGAGCCTGTCACTGTGTGAGACCCTTGTGTCCCAAGCTATAGCAGTTTTATTAACGAGGGCAGCAAGTCAAATGGGCTATTACACCACTCTCCTTCCCCGTCAATCAATCACCACTGTTCATTATTTATTTGATTATTAGTCTCTTAGGCATCAACATGACCTACTAAAGAGGGGGCATTTTTTTTTTTTTGAGGGGTTCACAGGGTCAAGGTGATGATTGAATGCCAAGTCTGTCCGGTAGCAGGAAAACTATTGGAGAGTCTAAGAAGGCATGCACAGTGGGGGCAGCTCTACAAACGAAGGCGCATATGCTAATAGACAACAACTGTGTACATAGGCCCGTTAATTAACCACAAGTTCTCTATCTCGAAGGCTGGGGGAAACAGAGGAGTCGAAGGTTGAAATTAGATCTTTTTAATTAATTAAGAGCTCAAATTAAGTGATCAAAGTATATATATGACGAAACATTAGAGGTGGAAGTAATCTTCTTTTTAATGGACATTAATTAGTAGTACCATCCAGGCTAGAATATTGTCTGATGACTTGGATAACTCATCGCTTGTATGATCCCATAAACTAATTTTGAATTGTCAGAAACTATTGAACCCGACCAGTAACCTAAAAATCTGAATTGTCTGGCTACGTATTGATGTAGACACGAAATGGCCCACGAATACTTTAGTGAAGGAAATAAATGCGCTCGCCAACCCCCACCTTTGCCCCGCCTTTGAGAACAATGCGAGACGGCAGATGGTGGTGACATTTGTTGAAACCCACAAAAGCCAAAATTAGAGGAGGGTAATTAACTCAAAATCTGAACATTTGGCTCTCTAATACCATGTTACCGAATTGATCGAGAGTCTTATCAAAAGCTCAAGTTATCAGGTGGATAGGTTCAAAACTGATGTAGACATGAATCTACTTTCGCATATCTCGGACAAAACTAATTAAATGTCTTTTGCCAACAATGTGAACCCACATGCCTCAAGGGTGAGGACCCGTTTGGTCCATGTCACTTTCAGTGGCTAAGGAGATCGACAACTGGTGTGCGCCACCGTTCCTATCAATGGGCCTGTTAGGCCTGGCCCAATAACGGCCAGCAACATTAGGCCCGGACTCCACAACCTGTGTCCGGCCCAAAAGACCAAAAGGTCCCACTCATGATCTTAAAGATTTGAGGGACATTTTTAAGGCGATGTTTGATATCGGGAGAGCAACCAGTACAATGCATAGGAGATTGATCGATGTAGCATGTTTGTCCTACATAGGTTTGCACACAACAACAACCAAGTAATCTCGGGCCCATATGAATCGCACACAAGTAACAAAACCCAACTGGTGTATCTTTTCTTTTATAATAACTTATCTCAATCATCTAGGGAGGAATTCCAACTAGCAATGGATTAGACGAGATGTTGAGACAAACGAGTGCTTGCATTTACATTTCCTCATCATCACCTGTCCTATATATGAGCATGCATGTCCCACTCAACATTAATATCATGGGTAGTTGAGGGCTTCAAGTATTTAATTCCAAAAGAAAAAAATCAATGATTAAAGCACACACTACATCTTGAACACATATATTAAAGAATTAGATGACATATATAAAGCCCATCATTCTACATAATCATGTGATAGATTATTCCAAAACTATGTTCCTTCAGATTGGGTGGTCAAAGGATGAGTGGAATACACTGCGTTGGACGTGGCTTGTTGCAACAGTAAGGGCCACATGCCATGTCACTTAAAGAAGATGGTGTAATGAGCACATACATTTCCATTTAGTCGGGTAGTCCATGAATTTTATTTTTTTATTTTAAAAAAATAACTTAAATTGGTCATCACAAATGACATCGTTCCAACCCATGCATTAAGCAAGAAAACTGGCTCCAGAAATGTCTATTATTCTGGAAAGTGTCTCAGTCTGAGAGATAACAGCTATCAACATCTAGACTCTTTACAAAATCCATTAAGATTCGCCGTATCGACGAATCGGGGCGAATTGGGTTTTTTTTTATCCACCACGATTCAACTAAATCGGGCCGATTCGTATAGGGATCGGATGAGACTCGGTTCGATTCGATGGAAATCGGGCGAATCAAATTTCTCCTGATTCGATCCGATTCGACTGAATCGGACTGATTCGATCTACCACGCCAAACAATAAAATCTACATCTGTAAATTCTAACCCTCATCACACAATCAACCCCAAAAAACACATTACTAATAGTGACGGACCTACATAGACCCCAGAGGAGTTCCATTGAAAAATTTTCATTGAATTAAAAACACAATCTATACATGTATTATTAAGGATCCCACTGAATTAAGATCTTACATACGTCACTGATCATTAGAATTTTTCCCATCTCGTCCTAATTGAATCATCCATTAGCCTTCAACATTTCCGCACGTTCATGAGCAAATTTGGTGTCTTTTGCTTTTTGAAGGCCCGAAAGAGCCCATCTGGAAACGACCCATGGAGGATTCAGACCACAAGAGCGAAGCCCAGTTAAGGCTGCAACCCAAAGCGGAAAGGTTTCTGGACTGGATCCGTCTTTGGCTTGGTTACGAGAAAGAGACACTTCTGGTGGTTAGTTCTACCAATTGTGCACGATTTTCCAAGGCCGTGCATTTATTATCCGAACATCATGATTTGAACCAGATCCGAGTTTCGATTTTATGTGAATAGTTGTTATTGTGCTCGTCAAATATACTTATTTTAAAAAAAATTAAAAAATTCAGAATTTTAAAAACTAAAGTATATTTACTTGATGTTGCTGTTTGAACAAGAAGGTCGGCACGGGCCGAGTGCGCCCAAAGGTAGATCGGATGATGAGATTGAAGTTGTCAATCTCCAACTTGCAAGGCCACTGTGACTCCTCGATGGTAAGAGACTCCGACGATCAAGTCAGCTCGGGAGATCGAAGATAGAGAGTTCTTATGCTAGAAGTTGTGTACCTTTGTCCTGAAGGATGAAACTCTATTTTATAGAGTTTCCATGGGCCAGATTACCGGGAGTGGCTCGTGGACGTCGCCTATGAACTCGCCCTTGATTTCCGCAGACCAGGGTCATAGGCGGCAAGTGTAGCTGGACAGACCCCGATTATTATGGGCCAGCTAGCACGCGCAGTCCACAGGCGTGATCTTCGGGTCCTTTTCTTAACAGACTTCTCCCTTACAGTCATGCGGGCCATAATTGAGAAAGCCCATGTTGGCGCGTTCTATACATTTTATTTAGTGGGGTCACCGTCACATTGATGGTGCACCCATGAATATTTTAAAATTTTCAGTGGAATCACTATAATATTAAAAAAATATACTTAAATCAAATAAGACAAATAAATTAAGTAGAGATCCAATAAAATTACAGGACTCTATTAGACCCCCTGCGCGTTCCCACCGACGACAATGAAGAGACTTAGCTCGACTAAGTGCTCAGAGGGAGGGGCCTCGGTTGACATATCAGTTTGACAGACGAAGTGCTATCTGACCGATCTTCGAGGACCGATCTGTATCACTGAAAATTCAAAATCACGAAGAAGTGGTCTTATCACCCATTTTCATGTGCCACACAGTCAAGTTAGATAAGCCACCATCTATTCCCATTCCTCGCCACGTTGCCAGAACGGGGGCACGGGGGATCTCATCAAGACCGAGATCTCGACATCTTAACCAGGTCCACCTATTGCCCTTCCTTATCTGGAAACGAGCGAACCTTGATCGACGGCTGTCGATCCACAACCTTTTCTTCACAGAGCCACACAAAAAAAAACATCGGGCTAAAAAAGGAGAGCAAAAGAATGAGAGAGGGAGAGGGGTGGGACTCTGGGACCGAAGAATCGCGACCGTTGGTTACGGCGTTCAAATTTTCGAAACCCGCTTCCCAACGGTCGGTTGTCCACGTCCTCCTCCCGAGTCCCGACTTTTTCGCTCCCTCCTAAAACCCTAGCCGTATAACTATAAAAGGGAGAGCGAACCAAACCCATACCCACCACACCCTCATCTTCGCAAAAGCCTCACCGGCCAGCCAGAGCAGCAGGCAAAATCACCGCCACCAGCGAAGGAAGAGCGCCAGCTCCTAATCTCCCACCTCCTCCTCTCCCTCTTCTTCTCCTCCTCACAAAAAGAGACGAGGAGTAGTCGAAAAGGAGATTCCTTGGCATCATCGATCCCAGTTGTTTCCAAGAATCCCAGCGTCGCCACTTGTGCCGAGCTTCTTGAAATGGGCAAGCACAGCAGGGTCAAGGCCTCCGCCAAGGACAAGAGGCGGCAGCTCCACCCTGAAGCCCCCGCCGCCGTCGCCGTCCACCCGGAGATGGAGGAGGAGGCCCCTGTCTCGCGGTCCCTGGAGACCGCACCTGATGCCGCCCCCCAGAAGACTGCTGCGGGCGAGGGGAGGAAGGTGCCGACGTTGAAGCCGGCGTCGAACGGGGGCCATCCCTCGTCGGCGCTCGCGGAGGAGGTCCAGCACCTGAGGACCCTTAACGGAATCCTGGCCAAGCAGATGGTGGAGGCCCGGCAGGAGAGGGACAAGGACCAGGTCCTCCTCTCCAAGATCGAGCGCGCCGTCATCGGAGCCGCGCTCGCGTCGCAGCTGTCCGAGGAGGGCGGGCGGCTGACGCGCATGGCCGGGGAGAAGGGCCGAGCCGACGGGGCAGACGTGGCGAGGAGGGAGGCAGCCAGGGTGATGGAAGAGCGCCATGCGGAGACGGAGTCGAGGTGGATGGGGGTCCTGGCGGAGATTGAGAGGAAGAAGGCGGCGGCGCGAGATGAGAACGCGCGGTTGATGAGGGATCTGAGGGAGCTGGCTGAAGAAAAGACTGAGGTGGAGAAGAAGCTGAGGACGGCAGAGGCGGAGGCGGACGCCATCAGGGGGAGCCTGCAAGATGCCAGGAAGGCTTTCGAGGGAGCGCAGGAAGAAAACCTGAGGTGCAAGAATGACCTGCAGAGTGTTGTTCTTGAACGGGACGAGGCCCGGAAGCAGGGTTGTTTGCAGACTGAGGAGAGGAAGGCCCTCGAGATCAAGATTTCAAATCTGGAGAAGCGCCACGAGGAGGCCAAGCGCGCGCTGGACCTTTCTTTGTCGAGGTGCAGAGCACTGGAAGAAGAAAGTGACGCGAAGGAGGCAACCGTGGCGTCGCTGACGAAGGAGAAGGTTTCCCTGGAGAAGAGCCTCTCGGCGTCAATTCAGATGGTGGAAGAACTGAGAAGGAAGATGAACGATGCAGTTCTTGCCAAGGATGAGGAGGCGAAGAAGGTGCTTCTTGAGAGAGATGAGGCTCGACAGGGTCTTCGTCTCCAGATGCAGGAGATGAAGGATCTGGTCGCCAGGGCGAGAGAGGCTGCTGAGGAGGTGCTGAGGCGCGCTCTGTCGGAGTGCCAGCCTCTGGAGGAGACGGCAGCGGAGTGGAGGAGGGACCTGGAGTCGCTGAAGGATGAAGCAGCCTCGGAGGAGAGCGTCCTCGGGGACGCTCTTCGGTTCCTGAACAAGTTGAGCGGAGAGATGGCGAAAGAAGTGCAGGTCAAGGGGGAGGAGCTGGAGCGGACCAAGGCGGAGATGGACAAGGTAATCTCCGTGAAGGGAGCAGAGTGCGCAGTTCTCTCAAAGCTCAATTCCAGCTTCAGCTCGCAACTTGCTACCCTCAAGGATGAGCATGAATCCCTGAAATTGGAAAGAGACGATCTTCGCTCCCAAGTAGCCGAGCTCAGCGCCAGCAATGGAGATGCCCAAAAGGTGCTCGAGAGGTTGCACGTGGAGCTCAAGAAGCAGGCGGAGGAGGGGAAGAGAAAACCGGAGTCACCAGTCGCTGGTCGAAGGCTACCTGCAGCAGATTGAACACCTGACAAGGGAGATGGAGGCTGCCGCAGAGGGGAGGGAGGTCTTGGAGAAGGAGAAGGCTGAGCAGAAAGATAAGCTTCTTGGGTTGGAGGAAGTGGTTGCCAATCTCAACTCTGAGCTAGCAGCACAGAAAGAACTTTCCGGCAACCATGCCAGAGAGAGCGAGGCGCTCCGAGCGGAGAAGAACGGCGTCCAGGAGTGCCTCGGCCAGCAGACCCAGAAGGTCGAAGAGCTGGTGCAGGAGTTGAAGGAACTGGAGAAGAGCAAGAACGCCATGGACCAGAAGCTCGGGGAGCTCCAAAGTGTGAATGCCCAGTTGCTGGAGGAGAAGCAGAAGATGGAGAGGCGGGTCAACACCCTCGGAGAGGAGAAGACTTCCGCAGAGAGGAGTCTCGCCGTCGCCGAGGGGCGTCTGGAGAACGCAGAGAAGATGGTTGGAGCACTCCAGAAGGTGACGAACGAAGCACTGACCATGATGAAGAACGCGGCGGCGGAGGCGGCGCGCAGGGTTGGGGGCGAGGGGAAGAAGGCAGCGGACGAGGAGGAGGTGGTGGAGGTGGGCGACGCCCGGCCGTTCGCGGCTGAGGTGGAAGCAATCAGGAGGGCTCTGAGAAGGAGGGAGGAGGAGATGGAGGAGATGAGGCGAGAGATGGCGCGGCAGCTGGAGTCGGTGGAGGGGGTGCAGAGGGCCAACGTTAGCTGGAAGTGGGTTTCTTCGGCCATGGCGGCGGTGTCCACCACTGCCCTGGCCTGGGCCTTCGCTGCCAGGGGCCGCTGAGCTCTGTCATGTGATCTCTTCACGTAATGCTACAGATGTTTCCTTTCCTTCTTTTGCATTTTGGTGGATAAAAGCCACGCACTCTCTCTCTCTCTCTCTCATGTGGAGTTCATATCTGAAAGAGTCATTTCAGAGTTCAGATGTAAAGTGTTGGAGGTCCTCAGGAATGAGAGGACTGAAGCACTTTTTTTGGGGGGGCTTTCATGAAACCATATGAATCTTGATGGACTCGTTCATGTGTTCTTGTGTGGCGGCATTTGTCTTCTACCTTTTTAGGTGTGAATAGTGAAAGAGAGGGCATTGTGGACGATTTTGATCGTTGGAAACGTTGTTAGATTTGGCGTACAAATATTGCCTCTTGTGGAAATTAAGCAAACAGACGAAGAAGATTTAAGGTGTGTCTGCATGCATCCACGGGAGAAGAGGGCGGCTGCTGCTTCCTAATTCGTAATGTTCATTCGGCAAGAACATATATACCGGGTGTTTTGAATACAAGATAGTAGAGAGCCCAAAAAAATAGACATCCCCAAATATTGCAGGTCATGCACGTGTACACTCACCATACGTCCTAAGAATAAGCCCAATTGCCCTTCCTTCTTCTCCGTTAACACTCCCCCCAAAATGTCGATTGCGCCCACTTGCAGATTTCAAGAATGTATATTCGATTAATACTATGTACTTTAGGGATATACATGTTTATTTTCCCATAATTTGATATGAAAATTACAGTCAACAATGTTTTCATCCTTTATTGGACCAAGATATGCAGTACCCAGTGTGTGGATCGGAATCCTCACACATGGACTGATCTGGCGTGTGACAGTAGCGATCGATCAACGTATGACTCATATGATGGACGAAGGATGATACATTAAGGCAAAAATAATATGAACCCCGCCAATGTTTGTATTTTTAGCCGTCAATTTTCTTTTTTTTTTCAGTTCGAAGTCAATATTTTTCAGCGATGAGTGAAATTTCTCAGTCTAAAACATAATACTATTAAGCCAAAACTCAGTCCTTTTTAAGGCCTAAGGGTAATCATTCTCGGTCCAAAGTCAGTATTCTCAACCGGAGGTTAGTATTCGTAACGGACCATGCCGTTCAAACTCGTTAACACTATACGAGTTCGACACGGCTCCGTCTCCCGCGATCGGGTCGAAACCTCACAAGGGATATCAAACTCATATGTCCGTGAAAATACAAAAAAACCACATTAAGCATACACAAGATACATAGCTTCTATACGCTCATAAGAAAAGCACTGCCAGGTTCCTTATATAATCAACATATATATATATCATCCGGGACAAACCCCAAGGCTCCACAAGTAAGAACTTTACTCTGCTGGTGGTGACGGTCTGACTCTGCTATGAGGCTGGTCCGAACTATTGGAGAGATGAGAACTCCTGCTCTCCCTCACCTGGAGAAAAAAGGGGTGAGTTTCAAGTCATGGCTCAGTAGGGTAACTCCCCCAAGCCGAGAAACACAATTAATATTAAAGTTGTAAACATGTAGTCAACTAAACATGATACCCACAGTGCGAATAAATAAATAAACGGCAAACACACGACAAGTGTACAAGCTAAAGGAAGGATACGCTGACACGAGTCTCGAGAACTGGTTCGCGACACTAGCCACAAGACCCAGACAAACCACACAAGTACACCTCTCAGTCTTGCAGCCACGAACGAAGGGTACAGCTACCACTCCACCTCATCAAACAAGAACCGTAGAGACAAACACACCACACCTGCAAACAACATGCCACAGGACCAAGCCCCGACACCTTTAGGCCAGGGCTCCAGTCGAGAACCCTAAAGGGAGATATGGAACAGGACTAGTTGAGGACCAGTACGTCTACCGGTGTCCGTCCCTCAACCAAGAGCGCGCTACAAACGGCCGCACACCCACAAACACGAGCCGTTGTCCCCTGTCGTCTTTCCCTCAGCCGGACGTACTACTCAAACACAAGAGTGAGGGTGTCTAGGAAGACGACACAAATCTTGATGGTACTCCTGTACCGGGACAAGCCCTAAGCATCCGATGCTAGGGTAACCGACTGGAGAGGTAACTACGGAAGGCGTAACACCTAACTTGATATGCACACAAATCCACGTAAGACACCTCGATATCAATCATTATGTGAGTCCACACAGCCTATACAGACCCTACATTGCCTTGATAACACAACCCAAACAATTGGAACACAAACTGGACAAACTGGCCACAGATCACCTGAGCTCGGGTGGCCTCTTTCATAAACGCGTCTAGAACAGAAGCCGCCTTTGCACAATGGAAAAGCGTCCAACATACATGACGCTATTCAACTCAGAGTCGCGTCGAGTGTAAGCGACGCGTTAATAAGAACTCGTCCCCTGCATTGGACGCCTTTCGGAACTCAGAAACACACTCCACAAATCCATCGGAAATCACACCACCCCATCCCATAATCATGATAAACTGGAATTAAACGTGTAGATGGGTTCCTACTCATGCTTACTATCATGCAAATACAATTTCCACATGTAGCAACTCCATACATGCATCACACAACCCAACCTACATGTAAACAAGGAAGAAACCATGGTAGAGTTTCCCTACCAATGCGAGAAGCACGATTCTGACACCACCACGAGATTCCTCGCGCTCCCACGCCGTCCACGCGCCGAAACCTCACCAAACGGACTTCAATTACCCCCAAATGCCAAGAATCTTTCACCAGCCGCAGCAGCATCTTCCCAGTGAGCAGTGCAACTGCACTGTTCGGCTAGGAAAGATACACTCTTAACAGCACACAATCGAATCGCGTCGCGCATACCGGACACGATAAGAATCGCGCGATGTAGCCGATGCAATAAAGCTTCCGCCCACCCTGCATGCGCCACACGGCTCGCATGCAGTGACAGCCACGTAACGGCGGTTCGAATCGCGCTCACATATCGACCTCGACTATCAACATAATCGCGCCCTTCCTACCGACCGCGATTAGAACTAGTATTGCGTCTGGAAAACCAGATGCGACAAGCTGTGAGAAATATCGCTTCTGTGTTGCGACGCGATCTTAAAGAGCCCAACAGAGCCCGAATTTGGCTGGGTTGCCCAGCAACCCTACTTACCACCTGACTTAAAATAAGCTGTAAAAACACACTTAGACCTCCATGGTCTAACAATGGTCACACACTGGCCTCTAAACCCGAAAACCTCGATCCGAAATATCGGTCATTACAGTATCATTACTCTAAATGAGTGTTTCTCGACCTAATTCAATATTTCTCAACGACCAGTCATTTGCCATCATCAATTATTATCAGTTATCACTGTTAATCATCGTCACATATTATTATTCGCTGTTGTCATCATCCACTGTCACCATTGTCTTTGCCAGAATCTAATAAGATTGTTTCCGCGCAAAGATCTTTCTTGCAATTAAAATTTCTCTCTTGCAATAAATATTTCTCTAGTTGTTAATTCAGACTGACCTGACCCATCAATGGACGTATGTGGTATCAACGTCGAGACCCTCCTCTTATAGAGGTCATGCTCGCACCAAAAGAAAAAGGAAAACTCTTGCAAATTACAACCTCGGTGGCATAGGAGCTTTTCGTTTTGAACGAGGACTTGGATTCAACTCTGCGTTGTACAAGAGATATTTAATATATATATATATATATATATATATATGAATTATATCCTTTATGAGATTTGTGGACCTGGGATACCACCCAAGGATGGAATAACAGTGGCAGGTAGAAAAAAACCTCTTGTTAAGAGAACAATGGTTGAGGATGCTTGGAGTCATACTCTTCTCCTCATGATGGCAGTCTTGCAACTACTTGCCCAACCGAGTTATTGATCAAAGGCGTAAAAAAAAAAAACACAAAAGAAAAAAGAAAAAAAAAGCAAGCAAAGTTATCTTACCCTAATCTGAGTTGAGCTGCAGACAGGCCCAGACTATCTCTCACTTAACTTATCACCCAAAGGGGTATTACTAAAGCAGTTTAACAGGACAGAACAGAAATGGGCAAGCTTCAAAAGAACCCACGAGGACAAATGTGAAGACATGAAACCATACTCAGGATTAAAAGTTCATGATACATTTCACATCATCATTGTTAAATACTACAATACAAGATTATTTCAGAAGGAAAAAGTGGAAGAAGGAAATGAGAATGTTACAAGCTGACTTTGAGAGCGCCTTTTGACTGCAAAGTTCATACGTTTCCACTGTTGGGGAATCAAACATGGCCACGACATGGTATTCACCTCTTATATGAGCAAAATAAGAAAAAATACAAGAAGATTCTCTGGCTTCCCGACCTCAAATTGCAATCCTATTTACAATCTCATTTGTATATGCTACAACAAGCCATTGATAGGATCGTCACCCAGGATATTGTGGAAAGAGAAGCCATGTGGGCGAGCATAATATGCATTCCGATTAAGACAACATTCTGTCAGCAGCAAGAAACTGCTGCATTCACGCACCAACATGAGGTTCACATACGTGGTGCTAGCATGGTTGGCAATCATGTGATTCCACAAATCTCGATTCTTGCACCATCATCCAGCTGCAAACGTAAGTCCAGTTTTGACCCCCTGTTAAGAGTGAGATTTGGCCAAGTATGCTTGTGCCAAACCTGAAATTCATGTCAGTACAGGAAAGTTCATCACTGACTGATCTAATTTAACATCTATCCTTGTAGGAGGAATCAACCAGGTGATCCACTAGTAAATCCAAGTCATCTCTCAATGACACATTTAGTTAACATCCTCTGCAACATCTTCTTCCTTCGATGCCTTGAAACTGCCAATCTGTTATTCTTCCACTTATTATAGCCTTTTCTTTTCCGTAGCCATATGGCATAGTCTCTTTCTGGTGTAGCCTCAATAAAGTTTGCCAGGTCATCCCAGTCTGGTATGCTACAATCTTCCAAGATACACTTGAGAAAGCCCTCCCCATTGCACCTGCCATTCTTGTCTGAAGAGAGATTATGATCCATATCTCTGGTAGATGCATGGAGAGACGTTTGGGGAGACATTCCTGATGGTCCATCTCTTCCTTCTGTTTGGCTGGAACTAATATCCATCCTATCAAAATACAATGTCCACAATCAGATAAAATATATTAAGATTCACACAACATAAAATGAGCCTTTACAACACACCTTTGTCTTACTGACTGATATTCTAGATTAACAATTAATATAAAAAACTAACAGAGAGAATTTACATTTATTCTATGATTTTATCCATCCATGTAGAATTCAGATCTAATTAAATGCCAGGAAGCTTAACTAGCAATATGTTAGATTAAATATGATACCATACCTGCTGGTTTCATATGATAAATGTGCAGCTGTCTTCTTTGACTGAAGAAATTGAATCTTTTGAAAGTCGGATGCAATTCTTGTACTAGATCTTCGTATGGATGTTCCCTGCAAAATGAGTTTCCCAGTCAGTAACAAATAAAAGTACAATATGGTTCTAGATCTAACAATAAACCATTTAACTTTAGTTGATACATTCTCAAAATTGTTCCACTAACAAGACATTTACCATTGAAATTTTAGATGCAGGAAGCTGAGAACTTGAAATTTCTCTCACGCAGCCACACATTGTCCTTACTGCATCTAGATTACCCTCCTCAAAAACAAGAAGATTCATGACTGCGATCATCACAAGAATGCAGCCCTCCCACAAGGGACAAATTCTTCTATCAATAGCATAAAATAGCAAGCTTGTGACATGTGCCAACATCAGGTTTGTCTGTGGCCGTTTTGTTGAATAAGCTGCCTGAATGTCAGATACAACATACTGATCAACATAATGTTCCCCAAAAAGGTTAATAACACCTGATACAAACACATAATCTCTGCAGATATCATAATCCCTTAATGTTTTTTTGCCCTGTTCACTCAAAACCATAATAACTTGCAAAAGTGAAGAACCCATTAAGTTCAGCAATGCACCACCATAATAAACTTCTTGCCAGTTTATTTCTTCACTCAGCTGTAATTGGCCTTTGCCTGTCTCCCCTGCAATCCTTTGTATTATGAAAGTTAGGATCAGGCATGTCTCTTCTCTCCATTGCTCCTGTATGGCATGCTTGTTCTCCTCGATGTAAGTCATACAAGTGGTTACTGTTTCTACCTTGGTTCTAGAGAGAAAAACAGAAGACACTTTAGAGAAGTGGTCAACTAACTTCCCACTATGCAAATTAACTGCATCATATGTAACCTTCCGTACATGAGAATCAAATGATAATCCCAGGTCATTTTCCATTCTACGGTGTTCAGTAAGTAAAGATCTGGATTGGCACTTGGTGCCGGTAATATCATAATGCAGCGGAAAATGGGATGTGAGACAAGTGTAGAGGTTACTGATTGTTCAAAAGCTGACAAATAACAGTTTATGGCTGTCAGATTCAGATCCCTGCTAGCAGCCACACATTTGGAAACCAATAAAATCATATGTGATTGGAGCATGTAAGGAGCAGAGGATATTGCGGGTGTTCCCAGCAATGCCAAGGCTGCAGTCAAACTTAATTTTGGGCTCTCCATGTCCATCAGCTTACAACAAACCTTCAAATGAGATAGTTCTTCAATGGCTGTTTCCTCACAACATGAAATTAGAAAATGCGCTGAGACCAACTCCAGAATGATACCAATATCACAAGTGATGCAATCATGTGCAGTCAGCTTCTCACTTGTACTAGAAATATAATATGTCATAGTCAAATGCTTTCTCAGATTTTGATGTTTCAACAATTCATCTGCAAATACCTAGAGTAGCACTATATGTCCGTCAATGCAACAAACAAACATGGAATATTAAAATATGCAAAAGAGTATATCTTGATTTCAACCTCAACAGGACTCATAGACACATAAGGCTCACACACAACCATATCCAGTCGTCACCAAATGATGTTTATGGCATGTCTAACTCTCAAAGCAACAAAAGAAATTTCTAACCTAAGTAGTGAATGGGGAAAATCCTGTTCTCTAACCTGAAAAGACATACATTACAATTTCTACCAATAAATGATGTTACCTAGCAAAAAAAATTAAACTCCTGAACAGTTAAACCACAATGTTTTGAAATCATAATAAACCAACCATCACCTAAATCAGTGAACATTGCAACAACAAACCAATTAACATCCAAAACAGCTAGATATAAAACACAACCAGTCGGCAATACTACTGCTATCTAGAAGAGTCATTACAGTCTAATCACACCATTGCCACTACTATATATGATCTCTGCCCGAAAGAGTGGGTGCGGTTAAAGTGCACAGAAGCTCCAAGTGTCTCAAATAGGAACATGCAAATGAATCTGAATATGTGAAACACAATCCTCCTGCACCCTAGTGTTTACAATAGTTCATTCTTTTCCTACATTTTCAGAAATGGGGGGTGTAATGCTCAATATGGTAAGATCCTGGACATCTAATCTTAACTGGTGACAGTAAGAAACACAGTTATTCATAATCACAGTCTTAAGTGTTATTGCCTCTTATGGACTGGTAACTAACATTTTCCTAGAACGTAGGGTTTTACACTAGAGATCCAAGTGTCAGTTCACTTTGTCTTCCCAGTTAAGGAAAATTGAAAATCAAATTACTCTCATCAATCCCAGAGGCTTTGTTTAATTCTAGATACCAACCTAAGGTACCCATGGTGCATCAGACCAGTGAAAAAGTTGGTCAACCGGGTTTATTCAGTATCTAACTACAATGGTGCAGCTTGAACACCATGATACTGCATTACACAGATCAGAACATTAGGGTTTTGATTTCGTTTACCACCATAACCCTCTTGGTTAGTCAAGGATTTAATAAGCTATACTTTCCACATCACCCTGTCCAGCAGAGTGCCAAGTCAGGAAATTGGTTCACCGGATATTCCTAGAGGACATCTGAATCATGGACCACAGGGTTCCAAATTCTACAAACTGCACAACATTTCAAGAACAAAGGGATGACCTTTTAGGGTTCTAGGCCATTCAAAGGACCTTGGAACAATAGCATGAAGATAACCAAGGTTCTAGAGGACCACAGTGTGATGGCAAGCGATGTTGCTCACAAAGAACTAAATGCCACCGTGTATTTTCGTCTGCCATAGTTGAATGGCAATGTGATGCCATCTAGTGGCACTAGGCTTCTGGTTCAGTAGGACAGGAGTTAAAACATTCACAATGAAATCCACATCAACGAATTTAAAACACCAAGAAATTCTAACTGAGGGCAGTGGTTTACAAGAGCTTCCTGCATATTAAACTCCTTCCATTAGGCTGTGTTGACAGAAAGTCAGGAAATTCTGTTCGCATTCTGGAACCTAGATGTGGGCATCCAAGCCCCAAGTGGGTTCCATACTGATGCAAAGAGGTTTGATGAGGACCGTGATGACATTCATACAGATGATGAAGGAGCACCGTTAAATAGGACAACCTGATAAGGAACAGAGAATTACCTCAAGAATTGAAGAAAGAAATGGACTCGGTGAACTAGATTCTTTGAGAAAACACTCCTCCCCGCCGGTGACCAATCTATCATTGCCGGCCCTTTGTTGAAGGGACAATATCACTACGTCAGGGGAGCACAGTTCTCTGAGCATTCCCACAAGAATCTGACTCTTTTCCATGCAAAGATTGAAGTCAAACTCCAACAAGTGCAACATGGTTATGCAGCATCTCAGCAAAACACAGAAATCTTGCAGAAAAGAAGACGAGGCACACTGGTTGAAGCGAAACTGATCTCTTGCCGCTTCTGCAGACGGGACAACTTTGCGCGGAGAAATAATTCGTAAAAACCGACTATGTAGTTCACCGAAAGCCCAGTTTGAAAGATGAACTACAAGGCCATAAGTCGCCGGCGCACAGGTGCAGACATCCACAGAGTACTCCTCATGTATAGATAGAACAGTCGATATGTTCTTCACCAAAAAGTACAGATTTTCCAGAAGCGTAGCTCCCGAGTCCTGCGAATTCAGCAAGTTGAGATCCTCCAAGCAAACCCCAGACGCCGAAATAACAACAAAAGGCTGCGTGGAACCAGGCACCTTTTCTCCCTCGAGGGCTTGCAGGAGAGCAACAGGGTGGGCCTCCGTGGGGGAGAAGCCCTCTCCGTCGGCGTCGGAACTCTCCCCGTTGTCGGAAGAAAGCGGCGCCATGGCCGTCCTGCGAGAAATTTGAGCAACTGGAAAATTTTCAGGAACTTGGCGCCCCTCGTCTGCTCTGCCCCAAAGTGGAAACGCGCGCTACGGTCAGTGCTCCAGATCTCTACTACGCCGGGTTCATAGCGCCAAAAAGGGCGCCACATTCTAGCATGCGGGGCTCAGACGAGAGGGCTCGTGGGAAGGGGAGAAAAGATTGTTATTTTAATTTGGGGATAAAAAAAGTCAGATATTTTAATTTGGGGATAAAAAAAATAGGTCATTAAATAAGAATGAGATTAAGCTACTTAAGTCTTTTGATTTAGGTAGATTAATCAGAGAGATATTCTTCTATAATCTCATTTTTATCCAGTTGTCTGGTTAAACAAATTTTCTTATCGAAGTGAAAAAAATAACTTAACCGTCCCTTTTCCTCCCTTAACCTAGGACACAGGTTAAGGGGAGATTTTACCAAGGTTAAGTACTTTTTTTTTTCAATTTGGGTACTCGATTAGCCTAACTAGGAGGTTTCTTGGGTAAGAGATGGTACACCTTGGATTACGATACTCAAGACTTTTAAGTTGGATATCCTTATCCAGATTTTAACCTTATCCACTTTTTTAAAACCAAAATATTTTGGATTTAAAATTGGATTAACCAAGACTTTTAAGTTGGATATCCTTATCCAGATTTTAACCTTTATCCACTTTTTTAAAACCAAAATATTTTGGATTTAAAATTGGATTAACCAAGCTTTGGATAAAATAATCAAGAGTTGTTTAACCACTTTTCAAAATAGTCGATGGTAGTTACATTTGTTATATATTTTAGTGTGTGGCAAGTGATGAGATACCATATATTTTTTATATAATTATTTTATAAAAAATAAAAAAATATATAAGACACATTTTCTTGAAAAAATAGGTATATATAATACATAAATGAAATCTATCATCTTGCCTTTTCTTTTTATTTGTCATAATTCTACATCACTGGTATATGTTACCTCATCCCTTGCGGTCACCCTTTTGGAGACTAGATTGTGGGAACCTTGTACATACAATTCCCATATCAACCTGAGCTCTTTTAATAGATATAGTGATTCAATTATTTGGAAAGAGCTATCTGGTAAGAAAGCCAAGGTGGATTCACCAATGAAGTGAAAGTACCACTGTATATAAAAACTGAAGTGGGAATGAATTGAATTATCTCATATCGAAAATTATGAGAATATTACTAAGTTATATGTAGCATTGTGACTCTTTAACTTGTAAAGTATCTTTTGTGAACAAAATCATGCAAGTCTGGCCCAAAGTAGACTAAGTCCTCACAAGATTTGGATTGAGCTATGATATTATCATATCAGAGCACGACCCGTCTAGTAAGATTACGAACTAATTCGGGGATGAACTAGGCTGAAATTAGTGGACCTATAGTGACTCAATTATGAAACCATGCAGAAAGAGAGAGCTATCTGTTTATCAAAAAAAAAAACTATATAACAAGAAGACAAATGTGGAGCCGACAACAGAATAGAGCTACCATTATGTACGAGGATTGGGATAAAAATGAATGAATTATTCCATATTAAAAATCAGGAGAATAGTACTAGACTATGTTGGATTGCTATCATTAACTTGTAAGGTATTTTTTAGAGATAAAACTGTGTAGCCCATGTGGCATCTAACAATAAGATGATCACTTTATCACTCCTCATGTGAAAGATGTCACATGGGCCATTATCTAGTTATATTACACTTAAAGTGCAATATACAAGTGTAATAAGACTTTCTCAACATAAAGACTACATCAATGTCGTGTACACCTCATCAGCATGCCCTTTTGGCTAACATCTTAAATTTATTAATTTATTTCATCGAAGGCACCTAATCAACATGACCTTTTGTTTTGTGTGTCGACTTTAATAATTGTCGCGCATCTTGATGAATAAGATGGGTAATATATACCGTCCGCTTTGATCCACGTGCATATACATTCTTTTAGAAAAACATGTAACAGGTTAAAGACAAAGCATCTCCCTACTGACGGAGATTTGAGCTTAGATCACGAAGATGTATATAAAAGAATTTAACTATCGAAGCGGCCATTTTTGTGCGCCCTAGAACACCACTGTGATATTTTTTTCCCCTCGTGATCAGCTAACAGTGTAAGAAGTTGCTCTAATCTAACTGCATAAGGAGACATGCCTGTGGCATTGTAATATACAAAAAAATTCCATTCCACAATGTGCGGCATCTTATTTGATGTCATACGCCCAAAATATGAGAGAAGCAACTCTGCTCAGGACCCTCTGTTGCTTTCTTCTAGAGAACCGAATTTTTAAAGGAATTCTTGAATGATTTAATGGTTTATATATATCATATATACAGCACACAACGATAACTTACTTACATAACATAGGCAACTGATTGGCCTTCAGTATATATGTTCTCTCCACCGATTTTTCTTCTTCCTCATTATGCGCAGTTCATTACCGGGAAACTCCCATCTGGCAACAACGCCATCCCAAGAAGATGAAACGAGCATGGGATAGTACGGATGCCAGCTGCAATCCCTCACGGCTGATTCATGGTAGTCGAGCTTGGCGACTTGAGCTCCAGTTACCTAGGATTTGCCAAAGACAACACATAGAAGATAGTATCTTGGTAAGGTGTTCACCTTGATTTAAAAGATTTGTTTCAGGGCATAAAAATATGTTGATTCCCTTTGAAACGGGAAGAATAACCAACTTCATTTGATTTATTCACTTGGCGAGGGTCAATTAAGTGGCTTAAGCACTCTGTCTACATTGACGAGGCTCAAGTTGATAGTCGGATTTTAGACAACTGAGTCGAGAGTACATACCACATCGTAAATGTAGACAGAGTGATCACTTGAGCCTGTATAGATGTACCGCTGACCGTGCTGTAACAAGAGAAAGTGAATGACAAGAAAAAACTTGATATTGTTTAGATGATTAAAAATGGCATCATAATGTCTAAACTGCAACGTTCTGTATAAAAGCTGCATAAATCTTGACAGTCAAACGCAGTTTCTCACTCAAGCAAGAACTAAAAGAAAATCACACAACCGCAATCGATACGAATCACAATGTGGTAAAAAGATGTCATCCGAACACCAGGCAGGGGCTAAAATGATAAGTGGTCAAGTGAATTCTGCCCTCTGTAAAGTTTGCTCGCCAGATTGGAGTTGTCATAATAAAGCTAACGGAAAGAAGCACCGGTGATCAATAATTACCTGTGAGCAGGAGAGAAGTAACACCGTATCAGAGTGCGCAAGACTGAGTGGCCTCTGTATGTAGCTAATGACTGATCAGATGGATGCCTCAGTAGTTGGCTGATGCCGGATATTCCATCCATCTGTAATCCCAATCAACGGTTTTTGGTCTTGAACTGCGGAAACAAATAACAGCAGCTTTATCAGTAGTCAGGCTGACAAAGTAACTTTCAGCATATGATGGCATCCGTGAGGTCTTAAGCATTCTTGCAGGAACAACCATAAAGATTGTTTGTCTCCCATAAATTTAATATATCCGGTCTATGTTATACTTGATAGGAAGGGGCACAACAAAGCAGAAATTCCAAAGAAATAATGTTTTTGGTAAATGATACTTACAACATGCATATTTATGCCAAAATTTAAGGGATCAAAATGGCCAGAAGATTTTTCCTTTTTTTTTTTTGGTAACCAGGGTAAGACAAAGTACAAGACTGCAACAAAGCAGAAAACAAAAATGAAATCAAACGACAAAAGCACAACTCCTACAGGAAAGAAAATACACAAGCCTGAATCCTGATGCATCCAACAAAAAAACGCCAACTGAACCCCAGGTACAGCTGGAAAAACCTCAAGCAATCCCCTGATAGTAAGCTGATGCATCCTGTAACTCCCGTTTACACAAGCGATAGAGCTCCCTATTTGCCTGGAACACAAGCCAGTCAGCACTCAGCAGGCCTATTTGCTTCTCTCTTAACATGAGACACTCTGACTGCTTGGAGAGAGCTATCAAAATCTTCTTCAAGATGAGCATTGGGGGGGGGGGGGGGGTGGTGTTGAGCCAGTCAGCAGGCCTATTTGCTTCTCTCTTAACATGAGACACTCTGGACTGCTTGGAGAGAGCTATCAAAATCTTCTTCAAGATGAGAATTGGGGGGGGGGGGGGGGGGGGGGGTGTTGAGCTGGCTGGCCTCATTTTTTTCCCTCTGTTTTCTCTTATATCCAGTGTTATTTGTAACAGGTATTATTGTCATGTTTCGTTATGCTTTGGTTGAGGTTGGGGCAGTGGGCAGAGTCCGATGGGCCAACCCCCCCCCTTCTCTCTCTATCTATCTATATATCTATCTAGCGCACGCACTGTCCCCACCACCGAGACCCTTCTCCTCTCCTCTACACCATTCTGCTGCTATGTGATCTGTAAGATCACAAAAAGCCACACAAGTCTAAGAAGACCAGAATTGCCATGACTATGTTCTAAGTGGCTGGAATGAGCAGCAGCAACAAAAGTCTGTAAACATTGAATATCAAAAACCAAGAATGATACCACAATTTCTAGAACGAGCATTCTGACCATCAGGAATCAGGACAGACATGGGACAGACATCAATGTTGATATATCCGCTGTACAGTTGTGCTTTATGGATGGCAAAGTCAGCCGATTCAGGTCGGAATCGGCCGACTAGGGTCGGAATCGGCCTATGGCGACCCGATTATTGGGGGGGGAACCACGACCCACCCATGATGTAAGGTGGGATCGGGGTGGATCGAGCAGAATCAGACGGAATCAGACTGGATTGGGTCGATCCAATCCGATTCCACACGATCCACCTCAATTTCATCTGATGTAGCCCGATTCCCTCAGCTTATCTTAATTACGTCTGATCGCCTCCACTTACCTTATTTACCTGAACATCATTTAAGTAAATGAAACAATTTCATTTACTTAGGATATTACATGTAAATAAAGAAATATCTCTCATTTGAATTCAATAAAAATATCAGAAAAATCATATCTCTTACAAATAAAAAGTCAACTCTCCCATCCAAGAAGAAAATCGCGATTTCGGTGGTTCCATCAAAATAGCGACTTTCTAATTTTCATAATTTGACATATCTAAAAATTTCGTAATTCAAATAAACTCAATAGAATACTAAAAATCTAAAATCCGGTAAAAAAAGTCAAATGTGAATATGACTTCTCCAAGGGAGCCACTCTCCTACTGACATCACTTAATCTGCTTGAGACCTCTCAAGATTTGGTCAAACATAAATATCATCACTCAAACTCAATTAGAAAGTGAAAATTCTCATGAATTTAGGTGATGATAGCTTATGCTTAACCAAATCTTGAGAGGTCTCAAAAAAACTAAGTGTTGTCAGTAGGAGAGTGGTTCCTTTGAAGAAGTCATATGCACGTTTGACTTTTTTACCGGACTTTAAACTTTTAGTATTCTATTATGTTTATTTGAATTATGAAATTTTTAGATATATCAAATTATGAAAGATTAAAAAGTCGCTATTTTGATAGAACCACCGAAATCGCGATTTTTTTTTAGATAGAAGAGTTTACTTTTTATTTGTAAGAGATGATTTTTCTGATACTTTTATTAGATTCAAATGGAAGATACTTCCTTATTTACATGTATTATCTTAAGTAAATGAAACTACAAATATAACATTTACTTAAATGATGTAAATAAGGTATTAAGGTATCATAAGGTATTAAGGTATCATAATTATCGTTGCTCTGTATTGTAATATGAACATATGTGCAACTAGACTAGATATATATCCAAAATGTTCAATTATTATATGTTTTTAAAGAATTTTCTCTGATTTTTTCTTCATTTCTTAACCTGGCCGATCTTGGATCGGCCAGATTCCCATGGAATCGGGCGGATCCTGCGATCCGACCTGACTCGGATCGGGGTCGGCTAGGTCCGATCCAGCACCCCGATCCGACTTTGCCATCCATGCTTTGAGGAGGATGAAATCTAGTATCTTTCGGCAAGCACAAGCTTTGTCTTCAGTCCAGGAAGGCCTTCCCATTATCCTAAACACCAGTATATATGTTCAATAAGTGCATTTTCTCAAACTTAGATGGCCCAAGATAAGGGCAGTAGACCCGTCAGGAGCTACTAAACTACTGCACATTGTCTTCACCTTTCCTCTCTTACTTTTTCAAGTTTAAATTGCCTCTAAGTGAAAACAAATTTATTTATCTATAAGAATACAGCGACAACAAGTTCTTTATTTAGCTTAAGAGATTAACTTGTGGATTCTCTGACAGGTTTATAAAACATGTAAAACGAGTATTCTGGATGCTTATGTAGAATCCAATATTGAAAATTTGAAAGATGAATTAGAGGACATTCATTTTTTTTAAGTTCCCACAAGTGGAAACCGATAAATCTCTGCTTAAAGCATCAGTGTACAATATATTGACATCAGTTACAGTTAGAATAAGTTCCCCCTTCTATCATCCTGCACACACCCTTTAGATATCACTGGACACCTCACCCTCCTTTACTTGTTTTATCAGATTATAATACTATTGAATTTTATGAACATCTGTTGCATACCAAAATTCTAGTTACAAAACATTAGCCAGTATACATATTGCTCTAGCGATATGCATCCTCATACCAAACATTTGATTAAATATATATTTCTCTTAGATCTCTTCTACTTCTAGCATTCCAAGGAATTAAGTATCTCTGTAACCTTAAATCATTTAAGGTTACAATACTCAACATTAACCCAAGATAACTTCAGAACAAGTAGATGAATGTAACTTTAAAACCAGGAATCAAAGACACAGAAGCATCATACCAACTAATGGTGGAGGCCATTCTTCGTATGTCCCAGAGTTTGGTAGTCTGATCTTTACCATTGGAAATAAAGTAGCGCCCATCACCACGACTATCAATGAATGTAATACCTTCTAGATGCCCTACCAGAATCCCAGCTGGTCGTCCTTTTGAAATGAAGCAACGTCTGTCCCATACCTGAGAAAATGTATCTTGAAATTACAAGCCAAAATCAATGTCCTATCTTAGAGTGATGATTGCACGTTAAAATGCCATTAGAGATTGGTTTTTCAATCTCCACCTCCATGCCTGATTACAATCTCTGGATGCTGTTAAAATTGCAGGAAATACCATCTCAAGGGAACAGGGATGGAGTTCCAGTTTGATTTTAACCCTTATCAAAGGTGCACAGCATTTCACAATTTGACAAGGCTTCAACTAATTTTATATTCAAGACAGTAATCAATATTCACATTCAGCAATGGGATAACCCATTAAATCTCCCATAGAACAATATAGGTTCTTTGTTAACAAAAACATGCTTGGTAGCCAACAATTCCAGATGGAGATGAGAAAGAAAAGAAATAAAGTAAACAAAAAAGATATGTGAAGATAGGACAGGAGGACAGAATACGGGCATGCAGGACAGGATTACAAAAGTGCATGAAAAAATGGTCGTCTCTTCAGTTTGCAGTGCGGGCTTGCAAGTTCAAGGACTATGCCTTTCTACTGGTTACTAAGCTAACCACTCTGTGAAAAAAGACTGAAATGATGCCCTTAATGAAAAAGTACATGGAATTTAACCCACACTTTCGTGATGTTAGTCAAACAGTGGAAAAGGAACAAAGTTAGGGGAGGAGAAAAGAAGAAAGCAAAAGCAAGTAAATAAAAGAGAAAAAGAAAGAGAACGAGAAGAGTAAGATGATGATGAAGAGGACAAAGGAGACAGGAAATTCTCTGGGAACATGCATGAGTTCTGATTGATTCTCGGAGCAATGCCTTACTATTGATATGAAGCATCAAAAGTGTAATGGTTCACAGACAAAATCTACTCTAGCACCCTCCTTACTGTCCATCAATGGGACCCCTCGATGATCATCTACAAAGAAAAGTAGAAAAAAGAACCTCTTTCCAACCATATACATGAGAAGAAGAAAAGAACTCAAAAGGAAAGAAAAGAAAATTCAGCATGATGCACCCTTTTTTATCTTTTGGGAGGGGGGTGGTTGGGTGGGGAGGGGGGGTGCAGAGTGTGCAGGTGAGGCAGGTAAGAAGAGGGGACAATCCCAGTTCCTTTAAGGCAGAGGAGATGGGGGAAACGACTCACCTAAGCTGAGGAATCAGTGACTATGGACATGAGCAGCAGAAAAGGGCAGATAAGGATGCAAAGGCAGCCAGAATCATATGGATAGAGGCATGTGTGGAAGTGACACAGCCATGTCTGATGCAAAATAAAGGGTCATAAATATACAAGCCCAAAAAAGAACATTTTGAACATATGTATTTGTCACCAAGTCCCCACAAACTATAGAAGGTTAGATAGGTTATCTTAGTAAAGAGTCAGTTTCTAACATCAGAAAAGAAAAACTGAACTGGTTTCAATGGTCCAATCCAATTTTCCCAGGTAGAATGCTGCTCAGTTTTTAAACCGTGTTAGTTTCCATGGACATGTGAGCTCCATCTCTCTGTAGTCCAGCCCAGACATTCTAAAGGATGTTCATTAAACCTGCCATTTTATCCTAATTTTAGGCCAACCTGAATCAGATGTCTTTAAACATCTTTAACTTTACAGGATAATCCACCTTTCTCCAGTGACATACACATATTATTTGCCATGAACCACCATGGAACTTCTTGCAAGGTCTGTGGCATCCCTTTCATTGACTAGGCTAAATCTGATCCACACGGCGACGGACTAAATAAATAGAAATCATGCAACTTCCACTTCTCTATACAAATCTGTCTTGCTCAACACTCCTCCCAATATTTGAGTATGTAAGAGAGGGCAGAATGATTCGAGATCTTTGAAACTCCACTCAAGCACAGTTTTGTGGTGATATACCCTCTTGATGCACTTTAGACATCATGTATTTTGTACTTGGTCAGTTGCCACCTCAGCAAAGCATCTTCATACATTTACTCTATTTCAGCAATAAACCATAATACCTTCAGTTCTTTGTGCTGCAAAAGCTGAATTTTATTGACTAGCATGATTTGATCCATATTTTAATGCTTCAGCTTATAGTATATTTATGCTGTTATACTTCCAGTATTAGTATTTTTAATGCTGTTATACTTCCCAAATTAGTGAAGCTATTGTCCAGCACAAAAACATTCAGCAAAAACAAAATCGAATTAATTAATCAAGTCTGAATATCAAAAGTTAATAAATATATTTCATTGTAAATGATTCAACATGCAAAAAAAGACAATATACCCATATAATCAGAGAATCAATCAGATCCTGTATGGTTGGAAAATCAATGGAGACGTGTGACGCAAAAGGAGGAGAAGAAAGTCCCAAAATTGCTACCTTACAAAGATTGTCATCACTACCAGAGTAAATGAGGTGTCCAGTATCATCAGCAAATGTCACTGTGTTGACATCAGACTACAAAAGAAACAAACACACATGAAAGGGATATGAGATATGAATCAGAAATCTATACAGTTCATGCTTCAAATATCATACTTGAATGAAAAGGAATATGATGATATGCTGGAGAATATTGCAAATACCATTTTTCCTTGTACTGTAAAAAACTTTGCCTGTTTTATCTTGGGTGGTGAAGTACCAAGTTTGGCCAGCTTGGCCAGCTCGGCAAGCCGGACTGACTTGTTTCAGCTCACAGATATGATAAAAGTTGGTTAAGTCTTTACCGTATTGAATCGAGTTAGTCCGAGCCAGCCCCAGGTCAGTCTGCCTCAGTTTTTGCTTAGATACAGTACAGGTTGGTTGAGTTGGTCTGAGTTGGCAAATCATGTGGTTAACAGTTAAAACATGTAGTGTGTGGCATTTTTGAAAACATGAATTTTAGAGGCTGAACAGAGAAACTGCCCAGTCCACCCAACCCTCATTAATTCCTCAAGTGACAAAAATACATAGTAGCTTTATAACAAGACAGAAAGATAATGACAACCAGAACAAGAGAAACAACAAAGAAAAGACTTAAATAAACAAGAAATTCCTGTTCTGCTCCTCTTTTTCTACAATTGTCAATGAAAAACCAGGAAAAGAACAGAGATATAGAATGACAACAAGCTGAAGAACTGTAAGTATTATATGAGAGAACGCATAAGAATATCCAATCAAATATTGTTCAATAACTTTAATTTCATTCAAGTATCCAGTAAGAATCATCTCATACTACATACAAGGTTTGCCGCATCGGGGAATCAGGGTGAATCGAATTTTTCTTGATCCGCCACGATTCGCCTGAATCGGGCCGATTCGCATGGGAATCGGATGGGAATCAGTCCGATTCCATGAGAATCGGGAGAATCGGGTTTCTCCTGATTCGATCTGATTCAGCCCGGTCCGATTCGGCCGAATCGGACCGATTCGATCCGCCACGGCAAACCATGCTACATAATACTGAGCATGGAAATTCGCATTAGAATAAATGTCAATACATAAATGGAAAAACTTTTGGAAGCAGATGACTCTCACTTAACATAAACAAGGAAATTCCATAAATGTGTGATTCTCTCATAAATATAACTTGGGATTTTTTGCTTATAAACCATTGTTTCAACAAGTTTGCAAAATCTTCCATCTTTACTGAATTATTATTAAAAGCATCGCCATGAAACCCAAAAAAGGTTGTGAAATGCCACTGCAGTTAACTTCCTAAAAGGAAGGCAAATGGTCCACACAGAATCTATTATTACCATTAATTAAGACACCCTTACCCCTCAGGCACACCAGACTTCCTGCCAGGATAGTAACCACCCTGGTTTTACTCACTGGCAATTTTGTTATTTTTCACATTGGGTTAGAGAAAACCAGGTTTAACAGGATGGATGGTAACATGATGTAACAGAAGTGGCATTTTTGCAACATTTTACATTGTGATGTGTTTCGGGCTCTAGCCGACAAAGAGTGTGGGATGGCCAACAAGGTGTCATCTCGGGCTAACAGTTCAAGATGAGTTATCCAGTTTAATCCTCTGAATGGCTGCCAATGTAGACCCAGCCATGTCACCAATTGCATGGACCACTTGGGGAATGTCACGTGGTGCCAAGCCATGCTGGATTAATCCCACACTAGAAGGTGAAAGGACACTCACCCCCAGATTCACTATAACAGTGGGCCTAAAGGTAAGGTGAAAGGTAACTTCTGGCGCCCAATGCTTTACTGTTGCTTCCCTTCTTCCAGTGCTAACTTGACCATCGGTGTGCCTTCCCTTCCCCCAGAGGAGAAGGCTTTTGACGTGCTTCTTGCGTGCATGGAAGCATGGGAGACAATTTCTCTCTACACCTCACACACAGTCCAACTCCACAGGCAGAGTGCTCTATACTACCTCTCTACTTCTAGGCTCTGTGCTCTATACTGCCTCTCTACTTCTGGACTTTGTTCCCTTGAGCAGCATCACATTGTATGGTGATACATACGTAATATTTTAGCAAATATGGCAGATTTAAAATTTTTCTTAATGACCATTATAATCCTCTAACCAGTAACCACGAGGACAGTGATTTAAAACTTGTTGCATCAGTTGCACCACTTCCATCCCCATTTTCTTGGTCGCCAACTCGCCATTCATAAACTCCTCAGCTAAGCTCCCCCACTAGATGGAAACATGGTTTGCACTGCAAGTATCTCTCAATATCTTTCAAGATTTTTGTCTCTTTAACTTACTGAGAACCAGAACAAGTGAAAGATCTAGCCAAGAGCACACACAATTTATGTGATTCACACAACTATTCTGCGACTTGACTAGTTGGTTGAACCGTTGAAGGGCTTTGGAATCCCTTCCCCCTGCTTTTGGCTTATGTGTCAAATTCACACAACTATTCTTTATGTGTCAAATTTTTCTCTGAATCTGCAACTTGTTTTCTGAATAGGCAGACAACTTGTTAGTCATCCTATTCATTCATACTCCATGCCCCCCAGCCAAGGGGTAGATCAGCTTCCCTCCATGTTGCTGATCAATCCTGCCCCCACCTGCCCACCCAAGAATCTATTCTTCTTGTCACTCTCTCTCCCTATCTCCCCTTCTTGCAAGAGAGGTGACCCCCTGTATAGTTTCCCATTGCTTTCATTATTATCATATTGAGAGGTTAAATGAGAAACATTCTAAATTTTCATCAAAACAATATAAGTGTATCACAATCTCTGTTAGTCTGTTGTCATTCTCGACCTCCCGAAGTTCCTCAAGATCCCTACAGATCTTCCCTCTGAGTCCACCAAGACAAAGTTGACATCTGAAATGACTTTTTCTCTTTTTCTTTTCTGTTTCAAATGATTTTCCTTTTTCAGGTTGGTTCAGAGGATAAAGAATTCAGTGCTTACTGGTACAGGGCAGGAAGTATTCCAATGGGTTAACAACCTAATAGTGATATGTGAACCATGCTATTGGCAGTCTCCTTTCTCTTCATTCTCTTTTTTATTTTGTTTATTGCTTTCTTGTCTCAATCTTCATCTCCCAAGCACGAAACACAGAGGGGCTCAACAAGGCAAGGAAATTATGGCAGTGATTTCCTTACAACCCATATGTCCAAGTTGGACATCATTATTTATTTTGTTGATCCTCAAAGCAATATTGTCTTAGAGTTTTATTTTTCTCTAAATAAGATAGTAGATAATGTCATCTGTGTTATTTTTAAATTTTGTCTTACATGCTCTTATCCAACTTCAATCTATATCTGATTCCAATAATAGACTGTTATTACATTTTTGGTTTCCATTGTTCCCACATCGTTTGGGAATTTTTTTATACAAAATCTGTAGTTTAGCGTGTCAAATCCTTTACTTTAATTTCCCTTTTGGTGTATATCCCTACATGACGAATTTTATGATACTCTAACAAATGGGAATAGATTAGCACCTTCTCACACAGACTCATCATTACATTACCTAATGAGTGCTAGGTGGAAGAATATATTTATGTACTCTGGGTTCTGTGTTTAATTAAATTCTCACAAGTTTTATAGAGTAAATAATCCTACAGATGTATAGGAAAGCACGATCATATTCAAAACAATTTATTCGAAGGCGTTGGTTCTTTATTAGTACAGAACTTGTATATAAAATACTCTATGATCAACCTAACCTTATTTATTAGCATATGGTCCACATAGTAAATATGATGTTCTAATAGTGTAAATTATTTCAAAAGTCTTAAACATACAACCTTGTAAAATATAATTGTATGGTATTTAATATTTTAAATGCACATCCCCTTTGTACTTTTGCACATATTTATCTACAATATATGTAAATAAATACAGTCCACTGCCCTGATTCCATCCGCCGCAGCAGACTGTATATCAAGTTATCAACTATCCAATCACTGTTGAATGGTTGGGTTGAAAGAGAAAAATGGAAATGAAGTAAATGGGGAAGCATGGATGCTGTTGGATTGCCAAGCTAGGTGATCTGAGGGCACCTGGGGTTGGACAGGGTAGAATTGTCACGTGTTCCCCGCATAGGTAAAGCACCCGGCCAAACCGGGGCGCCCGCCCAGCTGGGGGATCCAACAGTCTATTTGACCTTTTGCATCTGAAATTTTACCCGCTAGTGAGATCCCAAAATCGCCATCTTCAACACCCCCCCCCCCTCTTCAACCCAACCACCAGGCAGTGATCAGATGGTCTTGGACTGTCCGCTGCCAGTAGATCGAAGCAAGGCAGCAGACAGTATCACATCCATATACTTGTGCAGCAATCAAACAGTAGACAATTTGGTAATGTTCAGAGTAAACATCGTCTTCTGTTCGTATAGAGAATATAATAACAAAACCCCAGAACTCATGACAACGAATGTAAAGAAAACTTTGAGTGTGGCAAATGATGGTTCCGAAGTGACAAATTTTATAAATATATAAGTTTCATGTACCGAATGTGCTGAAATTCGTAAAGCAACTTTATTTGCTTCAAGGTCATAAACATAGATTGACTCATCACTGCTTCCAGCAACAAGTTCTCGTCCATCAGTTGAAAACTTTATTGAAAATATGCCAAAAGAGTGCTCCCAATCATCACTAACTGAGAAATCCAAACCATCATGAATCTCCTGCATGTTGCAAAAGGTATGTGTTTATTCCTGTACTGGAAGGGTGTGTGCAAGAAAGCTACAATGTGCAACTGTTGATGCATTTGAAGGAAACATTCGCCTCCTTATTCTAAAGATCACGACATGAGCAATATTAAGAAGATAAGTCTTTAAAACAAAGAATGACACAAGTTACATACTTGATTTTCCACAACCAGCTTTAAAAATGAAAGATCACACATTTATAGTGTTTAGAGTAAAGAATGACTTGAAAGAATGACTTAACTAATTCACTAATTAAAAAGAGAACTTATACCTGAGTACACAATAAGTTGTACTCTGGGCACAAGATAAACTAAGTACACAACAACTAACCACAATATCAAATAAACCCCTACTAACTATAAATCATGCCCAACTTGCTGCAGATTGTCTCAAACCAGCCTGCACTCAAAGCCTTGGTGAACAAATCTGCTAACTGGTCTGCCGGAGTAAAAGGAGTGCAGATCTTCTATGACATAACAACATCATGAACAAAGTGACAATCAACCTCAATGTGTTTAGTTCTTTCATGAACAACTGGGTTCTTGGCAATGTGAATTGAGGCTTGATTATCACATTGTATAGTCATGGGTTTTCATTTTCCACACCAAAGTTTAGCAACAAACTTCGAAGCCAACTTCAATTCACAAGTTGTTTGAGCCATGGTTATGTATTTTGTCTCTCACTCAACCTGGCAACTACACTCTGTTTCTTGCTTCTCCAAGCCACTTAGTCACAAGGTTTCCTCCAACATAGGTGCAAAAACCTATTGTAAATCTCCGATCTAATCAAGACCCAGTACAGTCAGCATCAGAAAAGGCTTCAATCAACATGTGACCTCTTTTCTTGTACAACAACCTTCTTCGTAAGCAAGTTAATATAAAGTATGATTCTCAGTGCCACATCCCAATGACACTATTTTGAATTTTGCATAAATTGAGTCACTTTACTAATTGCAAAAGATATATCAAGTTAAGGAATAGTAAGACAAAGAAGTTTGCTACAGAGTCTCCTATATTTGAAGAGAAAGGCTTTGTGCACTTTTCCATTGCACTTTCCCATGCACTTCTTGCTTTTCATTGGGTTGGCACAATATGCCTCTAGTGCATTGGCCAATAGGAAGGCCAAAGTGCAATGGGAAAGTGCACAAAGCCTTTCTCTATTTTGAAACATCTTCAAATGTTGGAATATCTTCAATATCAAGTTTAGCCTAAGGAACAGTGGTAGTATCCATACGCTTGCACCCCATCAACCCCATTTCTGGGAAAGGTCTAACGCATGCTTTCTCTATGATAAAGAGACACCCTCTTGTCTATAAGCAATCTCAATGCCAAGGAAGTGTGGTGAGGACACCCGAACTCGTGTCCGATTTGACCCAACGTACGTCTATCGCTAGAGGAGACATCCAGATTCGACATCGACATCCATTTGGCTCAAGGATTGATATTTACTATCTTGATGTAGTTTCTATTTGTTTCGAGCAGTCTTTAGTGTGAGTGTTGGCCCATTAGGGGACCAACATGGTCTTTTTCTATTTTCTTTGATTTTTCATGCAATTTTAGCCTATTTTAGTTCTCAATGTTATTTTAGTCATTAGTGGGACAATTGGAGTCTTTAGGGTTTAATCTCTATAAAAACCCTTGTAAACCTCATGGAGGAGGTATTGGTGAGAAAGAAATAATAAATAACTCCTTTGAACCCCGCTGTTTTCCTCTACTTCTTCCTCCTCTTCTTCCCAGCATGATTCCCAAGGCATTCCCCCTTTCTTTCCCCCTCTTTAAGTCGCCCCTGACTTTGGATTCCCACACGGCCGACGAGCTGGTTGTACCATGAAGTTCCCCGAAGATAGTGTGCACATCTTTCTCTTCTCTTGCCTTTCTCGATGAGCCATGATCGTTACACATGAAGCAAGCTATTAATAAATTATCATACTAAATTGAAACTACACCTAATTACTCTCTTGATCATCAGAACCTTGAATCCTTATCGTTGACATGATAGCCTTGAACTTTCTTGACCAGTCTATCATAATATTCTTGTAGAGTGCTCAGAGTGGGTTACTTAAAGTGTTTGCTAGTGAATCGTATTGCGTGCCCGTGCTATCATGATATCTTGAAAGTTACTCTAGTAATCTTCTTGCGTATAAAGAACTTTTTTATACAATCCCGATTGTTCTCTCTCCAGTGATACTGGCGCGAGAGTTATCCTGACTTTCTTGCTCTATTGACCATGTTACTTTCAAGTGTGAATACTTCCTTGTACATGCGATATATTTTCTAGCGTGACAATCTCTCATACTTGATCATCTTGCTCACATGATATCTCGAATTGATTGGACGTCTCTTGCTCGCATTACTAGTCATGTTTTCCTACTAACTTTACTTGCATATTTTGTTCATGACATACAGTTTGAAACTGTTAATTATTTATATTTGCCCATGACGATGTAAATCCTACTAGGCGAGTACGCTCATACCTGCTCTCTTTAACATTTTCAGATAGCAAAGGTAAAGAATAAAACTTATGATGGGACTTGTGCGCCGAGCGTAGAGTACACCTGGAGAGTTGTTTCTTAGTTAGTTAAGGAGAGAGAGATCTTTATTGTAATTTTTACCTTTCTTTTGAGAGAGATAAATTAGAAAGTAAAGAGTCTTTTTATTTGACATTGGAGATTGTAATATTTGTTTATGATGAATAAAAGAAGAGATTTTTTATTATTAAATTGTGAGCCCTATATTAGCTATTTGTCTATGACTTCTAAATGCTCGCTTGTTCGTCGTGTCTCTCGATTCATTCCACTGCTAAAAAGTGGGGTCGTGACAAAGGTCGCTGCTATCACTGCACACCTAGAATGATAGCTACCATCACGCGCAGATGCAGAGGGTGGCTGCTGAGGTCTTTGCCGCCCACGAACAGCAGCTTTCCTCCTGTGATTGGCTGTTGAAGCCACACAAAGAAGCTGCAGTGGTTGAAGCTGGTGCGGATAGCAGTCTAGCACCACCTTGACCTGCGAACAACCCTTGAGGGGCTACACGATGGATCTGTTGAGACCTATGCAAGTGCTCACTGCAGTGGAGGGGGCCTGCGGTGATAGTCCACTACAGAGAGGTCTTCCACCAACCACCAGAGTGGTTCACGATGCCAAAAGGAAGGAGGGGGACAATGGGGGAACAGTCACAGAGCCAGGTTAGGGCTTTGATACCATGTTTAGAATAAAGAATGACTTAATTAATTCACTAATTACAAAGAAAAGAGTACTTATATCTTAGTACACAGTAAGTTGTACGCTAGGCACAAGATAAGCTAAGTAGACAACAACCATAATATCAAATAAACCCCTACTAACTATAAAATATAACACAAGTCCTCACATATAGGTTATAACCTCATGTGGGAACTCTAAGCATATTTGTTATTCTTGCTTTTGATGAACCAGCAGGAAGCTGGCTGAGTTTTCAAGTTCTTATAATATTGAATTACTTTCTGGTCAACCAGATATGTCAGCAAGGACTATCAGTTCATAAGGTGAGTTAGTCCCTCATTCAGGGATGAAGTATCTGAATCCAAAATTGTGCTTACCAGTAACGGATCCTAATGATGATGGATGGTTTTTCCTTGAAATTCATCATTTAACATGTTCTTGTTTGTAATTCCTCTTTCAAGGGCAAAAGAGAATCTGAGTAGGGTGAACCAAGGCAGAAGGCAAACAGAATAGGATGCAAAGACCTTAATGAATGGCAGGAAAATGTGCATTAGTGTGGTGATTGATGATGCAATTTATACTGAAATGTGACTCATGAAGGTGAACAACTAGCTAGGCTTGTCCACCTTCCTGCCAATCCCACCACACAACAACTCCCCCCCCCCCCCAACCACCAAATTTTTTTTTAATTAAAAAAAGACACAGACTTCTATCGCAACACAAAACTGACACAAGACTCAGATTCAAACATCATCCTGATGATTTGTGATCCTATAATCATTGAAGAAGAGGGTCCTGTACTCTTAGACTCAGTCACTCAAAGATTGCTGGATAAACATGCTCCAAATTTGTAGAAATAAATACCCAGTCTCCAATGTAGGATTAAGTTAAGCTATAAACAATAAAGCAAAAGAAAAAGACATATAAAGTAGAATATCTGAATGTAGTAGGAAATAGATAATAATAATAAAGATGTAATAACTGAAGTGATGTGCAATTTGTCAACATCATTGGTAAATGCACCTAGGGATCTGAATGAAGTTGCATTCATAAAGTAGAAAGGCAGCATACAGTGATATTTGCATGTGACTCTGTAGATCCGCCATCCACATTAACAATATGCACAATAGGCGACATACTGGCATAAACCTGAAAATTGAGGCAAGTTGATCAGGCATAGCACAACTCTTATTAGACAATAATTCCCTACATGTATGCAGATATAGTCAAGAAAGAGGTTTCAAATCGATCAAAACGGGAAGAACAAAAGAGAAATAATAGATACAACTTAAATAAAATCCAAAATGAATTACTGTTATTTAAAAAGTCAGTTCTTGTAAACTAGGAGACTTCACACATCCTTACTCAGATGAAAACCCTCGTGTGTACTTCTATGATCCCACTATATAGAACCTGATTAAGCTTCAGAAATTCACTTTGTAAAATCTAATTTGGACATCTGAATGTCATCCCATGGAGAGTGTTCATGAGATAGACTGCCAAATCAAGTACATATCAAACCTCCAAGATGACAAAGAGAAAGGACCTTGCAGTAAGCAGTGCCGTAGACCTTTGCATTGTGGATGAGCTTATTTCAAGGACAATTTAGAACCATAAACCACAGCTTCCTCAGAAAGTGCATAAGGTTGGATGTTCAATTAGACATGAAAAGTAATTGAGCATGCAATGTGACTTTGGCTTTTACTTGATTGTAGCTTACAAGATAACGTTGATTGGGAGATAGGGATGTATCAGTAATTGTCCATCGCAAGCTTCTGGCAAATATATTTTTCCTCACTCTCCATCCATTGTCTACATCATATGTTCTGATGTGGCTTCCCTGTTCAATTTTATAGAAGAAAATAAAGTTACATAAAAGCTAACTGGATCATTGGAGACATATGACCTTAAACAAAAGCATCAAGAACATACTTGAAAACCGGCAACAAAGAGTGAACCATCAGCAGAGAACTGTGAGACATAGGCCCTGCTATTCATCCTGTCAACACGGCAGGGGCCATTGGCAGGCAAGTATCGGCCAAGAACATGGCAGCGATCAGCCAGAGAGAAATTCCCCCTCCCACAAAGATTAGCTTCCCTTGCTGACAACATTTTAACTACAGAAATTGGCATCTTCTTCTGAGAATTCAAGGCTTTCTGAACTTTTTCACTGGGTTCTGTTCCGAGCTTAGTGATATGGGTGATCTCATTATCAATATCAAAAGATTCTTCACCAAATCGATGCTTGCTGCGTGCTCCAGTGCTGGACTCCCCAGTGTCACACAAGTCGGAATCTACTTCTAACTTACTCATTGTGTAACCCATGCCAAATTGACAGCTACAGGTACATCGTTTGACACCTGAAAAGTCTCAGAGAAATGACAATGAAATGAGCCTGAATTAATCGCTAACTACGTAAAATGCCCAATCTCCCAGCTCATCGAACTTCCTGACTATTAACACATACATTAAATAAGAGCAAGAAGCTGCACAGAGCAACGAATAAAGAATACTGAAATGGAAGTGCAAAACGATGCCTCTTATGTGGTATGCAATATGCATCTAAAGTTCGAATTAGCCAGGTTAGCTGATAGGAGTTAGGACTTAACACCAGTCTCGCATGTTCCTTTGAAACAAATACATGTTCAGCATCTGATCATAAATGAAACGTGATCTAAATGGATTATTTGACGACCGATTCTTTGGTCATTAAGATCCCTTAAGCTTTATATAGTAGACAGACTAGACAACCGATCAACAGCGATCAAAAGGAAGAGACATGTGAGAATGTGGAACAAGTGGAAACGTATAAACTGCTTCTCCTACGCCAATATCTTAACTTTCTCAATCTCAGCTTACTAGAAACCTACAATTGAAGAAGTGCAGACGTTGTCGTAGACGATGATAGTGAAAGTACGAGAAAAAAGGGGGGAAATCAGGGAAATCAATAGGATAACCATCCAGCGGAAGGCCCATCAAACTTGGATCAATCCATGCATGAGAAGAATCCCTCCAGTAAAAGCCGGAAGGCGACCAGCTACCTCAAGCAATCGCGACAACCACCTCAACAAGCAAATTTCTTCCAGAAAAAACCTACCATGACAACGTTCCAAACAACTTACTCAGACTGGTCTACGAGCTGACAGCGCTAGCTAGCATCTACCCGAGACGCGACACGAAATCATCGGTACAATCGACGAGTAACAGATGCAAGGAGCCTTGCATGCTACTAGAATTTGTTCCGTCATCGAAACCGGCAAGGCGATCGTACGCCTCCGACCTGCCGCCGAAATTTTCTCGGTCCCTCTCCCTTCAAATTATTCTACCGACTCACACGCCAAGCAAACAAGCAGGCAGCTCCCTCTTACCTCTCTCCGTGAGCACCGGAGACTCCCAGCGGAGCGGCGCGCCCGCCTGCAGCGCAGATCCTGGTATGTGGGATCGGAGGGGGAGGATGCGAAGCAGTGGTGGGTGGACGGGATCTCTCTTTATTTTTGTATGGTGAGGACTGTGAGGGGGATGGAGTGTGCAAGCAAGACGGCAGGGCATGGTCTTATATTTTTTGAATAAAATAATTAGAATTGTCCGAACGCCGAGGGAATGGAGGCCGCAAATGCAACGTCTCCGCTGGCGTGGCGGGCGAGGAGAGACCGCGGCGCAGTTCGGAGGGGCGATCGGATAAGCGCGGATATGGATCCGGATAGCTATCCCGGTAGTTTGTCTACTGATCTCAGGGGCTCCGCCGGAGGTTATCCGGGTGTGTCAAGGGAAGGATGGTGTGCGTGCGGGCAAGAATACCACACAAAAGCAATAGTTGCGAACCGATATGTTCGACTTTTAATATCTCGAGATTTGATATATTTAATTTATCTTTTTAGATAATATGATATATAGATTTAAATTTATATTTTGACTTTTATTATTAATAAATTTGGTATTGAAGAGGCCAAATCTCAAGTTTATTACTGACAATTTAATAACAGAAACTAGATGGGGATTCTCAACAGCAAGAAAAAGGTCTGCAATAAGACGAATGGATGGGAAAATGTAGCATATGTCGTTTCTGGATCAAGGTTCGTTGTATCGTCCGGATCGATCGTATCGCATTTTCTATGGACGGTGCGTACCGCATACCGTATCGCTGATGTACGGTGGAAAAATAGTTTGTTTGATTGGTTTTTTTATTTTTGTGACTTGGTTAATATTTGAAAGAGTAAATTTTAAAAGAAAATGAGTAAAACATAAGAACATCACATAAAGAGGTTGAAAAATATAAATAAATTTATTTAGTCATTTAAATCAACCCACCACAACTATTTAATATTCATCTACCATATATACAATCATACTAAAATCATGACACAAGCATTTAGTGTTCATCTAAATATTAAGGATATAATCATGATACAAGCCAAATATAATACTCATTACGTCGTCCTCATATTCATCATATTTCCTTGCATGAAAAATTACAAATTAACATCATCTTCCTTAACATGTCACTAAAGACATTTAACAAGTTCTTACCTACTCTTCCTCATCATGCTGAGCATGTATGTCCACAAAACCCTCGTAGTAGGGGGTATAACTTCTATCTCCGAACAACCTCACATTATAAGTGCTCTCCAAGAAGCGCAAATAATCAGGATAAGACATGTAATTTTGATATAGGTCTTCGTACATACGCTGATATTCTAAATATTGACGTGTTCATTGGCGTATTATTGTAGGTCCTGGTGGTAGAACGATTGGAATTTGCATATAAGAACCATCATGACCATACTGGTATCCAGAGGCATAATAGCCACCATATCCATGATGTTGTCCATATGGATCCAACTGTGTATGTCTTGAAAGAAACTGTGACCCTCACTAGCAGCCTCAGATGTTGTGTCGTCATGTGTGCTCAATCTCTCAAAATCGGATTCAATCTCTTGATAGCTACTACTGTCCATAGGACCTATGTGTCGCCCTTTGTCATCTGCTTGATACCTTTTTGAATAGCTTAGTGGAGCACCGTGATCTCGACCATCTTGGGTAGCATGCGTGAACTCAGACTCCAATGAAAAGCGCATGCTACCACCACTACCACTACCAACAACACCACCACCACCATCATTGCCACCTGTAGCAGATGGAGAAGAATGATTTGAGGAGTCATCTCCTGTACTCTGTCTCTGAGATGGCTCAGATGGGAAGGAGTCATATCTGAATCATCCACTGTTGTGGCATCTGCAATGTTAAGGGGATCTTCCCCCTGTATGCTTTTCTTTTTCCTGGAACCAAAAATCTTCGTTGTCCATCCAGTTTTCTTCGATGGTCATCCTTGTGAAGAAGTTGGCTTCCTTCCTTGTTTTGAACCGCGTGGCCAACCAACAGATGCCTGCGAGAGTAGTATGTTATTATAAGTGACATAAACAAATAAAATATACGAGGTATTATAAATTAATCTATATCACCTGGGTCTGAGATGAATCATGACGGTGTGTAGAAGATGACTTGGACAAAGATGGAGGTCGAGGAGGGGGACCCCTAGGCCGAGAAGAAGGGGGAGCTGCTGACTGAGACTGGGGGGAGCTCTAGGCTAAATCAACATATCAAGATCTGTTGTGTCCATCTCATAGTGAGTCCGGGAAGTAGGCTCTCTGTCAGCTCTGGTAAGACTGCCTACTTGGATGTCATCATCTAAGTCAACTTCAGAATCCGAATGATGGGTTTGTGTCACAAGTGTATCTTCGGCAACCCTGGCATCTCCACCTGCCTGCATCCTCTCAATAGCTGAAACCAAGAATGTGTTCGGCCGGGGTGGATCATCCGGATCGTCGGCCTCCTCATCAAGCTCCATCTCCCCCCGTTCTGTAGTAGACCTAGAAACCCATGACACATTACTGACAGTTTGCAAAGTAAGATTAAACTTTGTACCTCATTAAGGGCGGCTGCAACTTTTTCATGACTCCATGTGACATCCTATCAACCACCGATGTCTGCACCCAATAAATCATCTCGATATGCAAGCTCATCCGCGTGTTGGAATCCATGATGGAGATAATATGCTGCAAATGATCATGATGAATGTGAGCACATGATAATTGTAGTATCCTATGGAAATTGGTTGATATTTATTTACCTGCCATATGTAACACCACAAGAATTTGCGGGATTACTGACGGATATTTCCGACGGATTATTTTCCGTCGGTAATTTCGTCGGAATTACCGACCGAACCATATCGGTCGGAAAATCCGTCGGAATATTCCGACGAAAATTATCCGTCGGAAATATCAGTCGGAACTAACATAATACCGACGGATATTCCGACGGAAATAATACCGTCGGAATATCCGTCGGTAATACCGCTATTCCAATCCCGCGAACCCCCTTCTTCCCCCTCCCCTCTTTCCACTCCCGCGCTCTCTCTCTCTCTCTCTCTCTCTCTCTCTCTCTCTCTCTCTCTCTCTCTCTCTCTCTCTCTCTCTCTCTCTCTCTCTCTCTCGCCGCCTGCATCCCGCCGCCGTCGCCCGAAGCTCCCGCCACCGCCGCTCCCTCGCGCCGCCGTCGAGACGCCGGCCCGCCGTCGCCCCGAGGTCCGCCGCCGCTCCGCCGCCGCAGGTACCCCGTCGCACCTCCCCTCCCACCTGGCCCCTCCCCTGCGGGATGCCCCCCCCCCACACCCGGCCCCCCTCCCCCCTGCGGGATGCCCCCCCCCCCACCCGGCCCCCTCCCCCCCCACCCGGCCCCCCTCCCTCCTGCACCCGGCCCTCCCCTTCCCACCGGCCCCCTCCCCCCGCGGGATGCCCCCCCCCCACCCGGCCCCCCTCCCCTGCACACCTCCCTCCCCTTCTACCCACCTAGCCCCCCCGGGGCCCCCCCCCACTCGGCCCCCTCCCCTGCACACACCCCCCTCCCCCCCCACCCGGCCCCCTCCCCCCCCACCTGCCCCCTCCCCCCTGCGGGATGGCCCCCCCCACCCCACCCGGCCCTCTGGGATGCCCCCCCCCCCCCACACGGCCCCCTCCCCCCACCCGGCCCCCCTCCCTGCCCACACCCCCCTCCCCTTCCCACCCACCTGCCCCCCTCCGGGATGCCCCCCCCCCCACACGCCCCCCCTCCTGCACCACCCCCTCCCCTTCCCCCCCACCCGGCCCCCTCCCCCCCCACCCGGCCCCCCTCCCCTGCACACACCCCCCTCCCCTTCCCACCCACCTGGCCCCCTCCGGGATGCCCCCCCCACCCGGCCCTCTCCCCCCCCACCGGCCCCCCTCCCCTGCACACACCCCCCCCCCTTCCCACCGGCCCCCCTCCCCCCTGCACCCGGCCCCCCTCCCTCCTGCACCCTAATAAATTAATACATGTAAACTAAATAAATATAATTAAGAATTAACATGTGACATAATATAATTAACATGTACTAATCTATTTAAATAAATATCTAAAAAAACTTAATTCCCCCCTCCTCTGCACACACCCCCCTCCCCTTCCCCCGGCCCCCCTCCCCCACCCGGCCCCCCTCCCTCCTGCACCCGGCCCCCCTCCCTCCTGCACCCTAATAAATTAATACATGTAAACTAAATAAATATAATTAAGAATAACATGTGACATTAACATAATTAACATGTACTAATATTTTAAATAAATATCTAAAAAAACTTAATTTAATTAGTTACTTTTCACCACCAATTTAACTTTCTATTAGAATGGTCGTCAACTATATAAAATACTATATTTGTTGTTATAAAGTCTAATCAGATGTAGAGAAAATTTAAAACAAGTTGGGGTTAACCGTAACTACTTTTCTTTATTACTTTTTATTGTACTATGTGCTACCATCTACCATCTTTTTATATTAATTTTTTTATTGTACAGGAACTCACATAGACCATGGTTTTGGTAAAAAGAGAATTGTTGTCACAAGTAATTAATCAATGTTAATTTAAATCAATTATGATTTCATTCCTTAATGGTTTGCATGTATTAATATATTTTTACAATTACATGGATCTATTGTTTCTCATGTTCTGTATGTCATAGGCCGATTGTGACTCTTGTTGTACATTACTACATATTATATGTTGATGATGCTAATTAAATTTAAGGAGATTACTTGTTGCATATATGAAAGATGCAAATTGCTTTAATAATGAAAGAATAATTTTATTACTTTGCTTATAATTACACATGTTGAATTATATTTAAGGCCGCCTGTGAGACTTAGTTCTTTGTGATATTTTTGTATGAAATGACTACATGAAAGCCATAGACATATAATCTCTTTGCATTTTGGAGTGATTTGTTAGATTTGGTAATGCATATTGTATTTTTAATCTCATGCAAGTTAATCATTCAACATTCGTATGTTTATTTGTAGCCATTTGAGAGATTTTTTCATATTTACCATATTATGATTTAATTTCATATTTTAAATTACTCATGAATAAAATGTTAATAAATTCTTTTTGTAATTAGTGATGAGAGTTCGCGATTGGAAATTAGACTCAAAGAAGAACAAATGTCCAACGTATCAAAGTACTTGTTTGTTTGAACGTAAAATATTTCCGCTCGATATTCGAAGATTGCATGATGGTTTACTTTTGGTGAAAGAGAAGATGACGAAAATCATAAAGATTATTCGGAAAGAAGAAAGACAAAGTTTAGAAAATAAAAGTGGATTATCTGTTATTGTTCAAGATGAAAAAGGAGTGCGATATTCTGTAATCTTACGACGCAGTTGGTGTGGTAGTATGTACATGTTTATTGGAAAAGACTGGTGTAAATTTGTGAAAAATAATTGTGTCAAAGAAATTGACATTCTCAAAGTTATGTCTTCCCATTATGTACGAAGAGATGTATTTGGCAAAGTATATTTAGGGATATCAGTGGTTAGTTCACTCCCTAGGAAATCTACTGAGAAGCTGGTGAATAAAGAGCCGATCAAGTGGTGGTGGCCTAATATGAAGACATCACGGTTGTGTTGTTTTAATGTTCAATACCATTAAGTATTTATATAGTGCTCAAATTTATTTGATATTCATGTATGTTTACTCTTCATTTATCTTATGTCAACGCTTTATTTCACCCATTAGCTCTGGGACTCTCCATATAACGTATGTATGGTACTTGAATGATGTGAGGGTGTGTTGGATTTTAAACGGGACATGACATTTAATATGTAGGAAAAATGTCGGAGAATCGGTCATGGATGTACCGTGGAATAGTGAATGGAGTTGTGACCGAGGAGTTTAAAGACGGAGTTGACAGTTTTATTGAGTTTGCATTGAGTAATACATCAGTAGCAGTTGATCCGATGGGTAACATCCGATGTCCGTGTTCGGCTTGTAAGAACAGAAAGTGGATATCGACATGGGATGTGCAGCATCATCTGTATACGAGAGGATTTGTTGGCCATTATGAGTTATGGTCGTGTCATGGTGAGTTGAATATTCAGTCGTCTGCACCAGCTAATTACTTTGCCTCCACAAGTACGTACGTAGACATGGTTGTCGATGCTGCTGGTCCGGAGTTCAATATTCATGAAGATCAAACAAATGAAGAAGTGCCGAATGATACAGCTCAGAGATTTTATCAGTTACTTCGAGATGCTGATGAGCCATTATGGGATGGTTGTGAGAAGCATACACGGTTGTCTGCAGTGTCGCAGCTATTGAATTTGAAATCTGAATTTCATATGAGCGAGAGTTGTTTTGACCGACTTCTCTTACTGGTCAAGAGCATGCTTCCTCAATCAGAGAGGTTACCTGCTGACTTTTACCGTGCGAAGAAGATGGTGAATGATTTGGGGCTTGGTTTTATGAAAATTGATGCATGTCCGAATCACTGTATGTTGTACTACAAAGAGGATGCAGATAAGACATCATGCTGTATTTGTAAGCATGATAGGTTCAAGCCCAAGAGAGGGGACAAGTCAAAGTAGAAAGGATGTTCCGTATAAGTCATTGCGGTACTTTCCTATCACACCCAGATTGCAGCGATTGTTCATGTCCTCGAGGACAGCTGGACATATGACATGGCATGCGGAAAGAGTCCGTCGCGACGAAGGTGAAATGAGTCATCCTGCCGATGGTGAAGCTTGGGCTCATTTTAGCCGTACTCATCCTTACTTCTCAAGGGATCCACGCAACGTACGGCTTGGTTTATGCACAGATGGTTTCAATCCTTTCGGAGGCTCGGTGGCATCTTACTCATGTTGGCCAGTATTCTTAACACCGTATAACCTTCCGCCAGGCATGTGCATGAAGCGTGAGAATCTGTTCCTTTCATTGCTGATTCCGGGTCCAAAAAGTCCAGGAAAGAATATAGACATATATCTCAGACCGTTGATTGATGAGATGAAATTGTTATGGTCAGATGGTGTGCAGTCTTATGATGCATCCAGAAAACAGAATTTCAATCTGAAGGCTGCATTAATGTGGACAATAAGTGACTTTCCAGCCTACGGCATGTTATCTGGCTGGAGCACACATGGGAGGTTGGCATGTCCTTATTGCATGGAGGATTCTAAATCATTTGTGTTGAAATCTGGGGGGAAATCTTGTTGGTTCGATTGTCATCGGCGGTTTCTACCCAGTGACCATCCTTTCCGAAAGCAAAAGGATTCTTTTATTAAAAATACAACTGTGATGGAGGAGGTAGATATGGAATGGGTGTCTGGTGGAAATATGGCGAGGGGGTCCAGAACTTACCGACTGTAACACAACTGGCTGGTAGTACCCGACAAATCCCTGGCTTTGGGAAGGATCACAATTGGGTGAAGCAAAGCATTTTTGGGAATTGCCTTATTGGTCAACACTTTTGATACGCATAACCTAGACGTCATGCATATAGAGAAGAATGTTTTTGATAATGTGTTCAACACAGTTATGGACGTCAAAGGTAAAACGAAGGATAACGTCAAGGCACGGGTTGATTTGAAAGTACTTTGCAAACGTCCAGAACTAGAGCTACAGCATGTTCAAGGAAAAGTGGTGCAACCTAAAGCTGCATATGTGATTGGGGCCAGACAGATTAAGGAAGTGTTGCAATGGTTAAAGCAATTGAGATTTCCGGATGGATATGTCTCGAATATTGCGCGTTGTGTAAATGTCAACGAGGGAAAAATATACATAATGAAGAGTCATGACTGCCATGTTTTCATGCAAAGACTGATGCCTCTTGCTTTCGTGAGTTGTTGCCGAAACAAATATGGGGAGCAATGACTGAGCTGAGTCAATTCTTCAGGATTTTATCTGCATCAGAACTCAAAATTCATGACTTGCAAAATATAGAGCAAAATATAATTAGACAGTCTGCAAATTAGAGAAGATATTTCCTCCAGCATTCTTTGATTCAATGGAGCACCTGATCATCCATTTACCATATGAGGCAAGGGTCGGAGGACCAGTACAATTTCGATGGATGTATCCGTTTGAGAGGTATATTTCTACATCTCAATTTATTGCCATTACGACGATCTTTTATATTACTTATGTATGCATTTGAATTATTGTCGTAGGTGCATGCACGATCTTAAGATGAAAGTCCGTAACAAAGCACAAGTTGAGGGCTCCATTACTCAGGCGTACCTCATTGAGGAGATATCGAACTTCTGTTCGATGTACTTTGACACGGAAATACGAACCCGACGCACTCAACCTCCACGTAATGATGATGGTGGAGATTCCGAGGTGTCAGACCGACTCTCTGTATTCAAGTGTGCCGGACGGGCGTTCGGATCTTCATCTACTTGCGCACTCCAAGACAGAGAGTTGGTAGCTGCGGAGATCTACGTGTTCATGAATTGCGAAGAACTAGACCTTACATTCAGTAAGCTCTCCACGCTTATTCGTCATCATTTGCGTGCATTACTGCAGAACCTAACGGTTGTGTGACATTTACATTGCAGAGAGTTTGACTCGGTCATATTGCGACAGAATCCACGTCTAACTGACGTGCAGGTTGAAAAGGAAGGGAGAAGTCTTTTCCTACTTGGTTAAGATCTCGAGTATGTGTCTAATTATTTTGAAACATAAGTGTTATGTTTTTATGCAGACTGAGTTGAAGTCATTTATTCAATGTTTGTCTATTTATCTCATAATAGGTTGAACAAGGCTTCATTCCGATTCTAGAGTACAACAGATTAGTTTTGGCCCCTCGAAGATTGTACGTGTCTATCCAGGCTACATTGTGAATGGATACAGATTTCACACGAGAGATTATGGACGGAATAAGTCTACGATGAACACGCGTATGTGTGAAGGGAAGTGCCTATAATGAAAATGAAATTGACTATTATGGCATTCTCGAAGAAGTCATTGAACTGCAATTTTGGGACAAGACAACAATGTATTTCTGTTCAAGTGTCATTGGTTTGACCCGACATCTATTCGTCATGACACAACATATGGATTAATCGATGTGAAGCATAAGTCCAAATTGAGTACATATGAGCCATTCATCCTGGCGGCACAAGCCCAACAAGTTTATTATTCAAAATACATCCCTCAAATTAAGAGATTGGTGGGCTGCATGTAGAGTGAAATCAAGACTATCCCTGAGTATGAGCTTCTCCCGACTGATGATGAGCTCGAAGGTGTTAATGACAACTTTTCCAATCAGATCGGAGTGACGCACGAGAGTTGGCAGCTTCTACGCAGTACAATGTTCATGATATAAATGAAACAATTTCCTTACATAAGGATAACGAACAAGAAGAAGTTGACCCAAATGTCGCTGAGCGGGAGGTGGAGTCTGATGTGGAGGAAGACTCCCAAGATGATGAGGATGAATTCCAGGATGATGATGAAGATGATGCTGAATTAAACATGTCTTCAGCATCTGATGATGAATATAGATAATATACTGCATATTTTGTAAGAAATTGGTGTTGTTGTTCATTACATGTTCATAATAAATTGCTACTTCAAATTGAGTGCTGATGACTTGCTATATCTTATTTGTATCAATAGAGATATGGTACGTGGAGGACGCAGTCGGAGGGTTGCCACGTCCGTTGGCAGAGGGACTGCCTCCGCGTCCACGTCTGCCTCCAGGTCCGCGACAGGTATATGCATATGTACACAAAAAACCATATGGGTTATATTGTTTATATTGATTTCACGAGAACTAACGTACATACAATTTTACAGGGACTGCCTCCCCGTCCACGCCCGTCGTCCCAGCGACATGTAATTTTCTATATTGTTGTTTATTTGAAATTCATAATTTCTAATGTGTATGAAATTTTGCAGGGACTGTTCCCCGTCCACGCCCGTCGTCCCAGCGACAGGTAAATTTCTATATTGTTGTTTATTTGAAATTCATAATTTCTAATGTGTATGAAATTTTGCAGGGAATGCCTCCCCGTCCACGCCCGTCGTCCCAGCGACAGGTAATTTTCTACATTGTTGTTTATTTGAAATTCATAATCTAATGTGTATGAAATTTTGCAGGGACTGCCTCCCCGTCCACGCCCGTCGTCCCAGCGACAGGTAAATTCTATATTGTTGTTTATTTGAAATTCATAATTTCTAATGTGTATGAAATTTTGCAGGGACTGCCTCCCCGTCCACGCCCGTCGTCCCAGCGACAGGTAAATTTCTATATGTTGTTTATTTGAAATTCATAATTTCTAATGTGTATGAAATTTTGCAGGGAATGCCTCCCCGTCCACGCCCGTCGTCCCAGCGACATGTAATTTTCTACATTGTTGTTTATTTGAAATTCATAATTTCTAATGTGTATGAAATTTGCAGGGAATGCCTCCCCGTCCACGCTACCTTCGTCTTCTTCCTCACCACAAGGTAAACATATGTTTTAATAGATTAGTATGTTTGGTCTCTTGCAATTTATACAATAAAAGTGTACTAAATTGTTTTCAACAGAGGTGGAGAGCCAGCATCCAGCAGCTGAGGAGGGGCCTCAGCTACCAGGACGACAACCATGCTGGATCTCAGGGTAAAGTTCATCATCTCAGTGTTACTGTATTTGTTATTTAGGATATACATTTCATGTAGAAAATTAATGTGGAATTGCAGGGGGAAGATAGATCCCAGTCCTGCTTCCCGCTATATTACGACGTTGATCCACGCACATATTCCAGGACCAGTGGATGCATGGAGAGAATTCCGGTGCCAGTCCGGGATTTATTATTTGACATGTTTACGGTATTTTTATTTTTAGAAGAGTTGAAGTCATTTATTCAATTATTATTAATTTAGGTTTATTGCAGAACGTTGATTAATTTTATTTCTTTACAGCGGAGGTTCGCGTTCACGAGACCCGAGGATCTCCCTCGGGCTCGAGCCGTCTGGGAGATTACGGCCCAGACTAATTTAAGAAAGTCGATGTGGGAGGCACGGGACAAGGCAATCAAGACCACAGGGAACCGGGATCCTATGGCTTGGGTGGATTACGGCCCTGTTTGGCTGCGGACGGACTATTGGGAGTCCCTTTGCGCGCGTTGGGCTGCTGGACCATGGCAGCAGCGGTCACAGGCGGCAATACGCAACAGAGCAACTCAACCGGAGAAGAATGTGCACACTAGTGGATCCGTATCTTATGCGACCCACAGTCAAAAATGGTAAGTATTTTATTGTTCGATTCATATATACATATGGATTATTATTGTGAGACTAACTAATTTTGTTGAATTCTAAGCATCACGACCTGGAGCGTGCCCCTACTTTCCGCGAGTTATTTGACCGGACTCATAAGCGGAAGGGGACGGATGACTATGTTACCGAGAGTGCCGCACGATTGCTGTAAGTCAAGCTTTAAATTATGAATTCAATTATGATATTAAAGTAATTTGTTTTCAATAATTTAATTTTAAATTATTTTACAGGAGACGTACGACAGGACGATGGCGGAGCGCTACACAGAGGGCACTCCCCGCCAGATTTGGATGCGGACGCTTGGGTCGAGGCAGCGGGAGTGCCGAGGAAGGGTCGAGTGTACGGCTTTGGGGACAGCCTGGATACTCATCGAGTGTTGTCCTCATATGCCAGTTCGATCGCTTCTCCGGCACACGCGAGTTCATCTTCTGCGCCGCCGTCAGTGGGTGTAGAGGACATTAGAGACATCATTCGGGAGGAGCTACGTACAGAGCTACAGACGCAACGGGAAGAGCTACAGACGCAGCGGGTACAGTACAGGCGCAGCAGGTACAGATAGAGACGCAGCAGCTACAGCTACAGACGCAGTTCAGCGATATGGTTCAGCAGTTCATGTCAATAATGCAGGGAGTACGCCCCACAACCAGCAGCTCAGGTCAGTATTAGTATTAATTTCATATACTTAGGATTGGGCCGGGCGTCCAAACCGACGGGTGGGTTAAAGTAACGTGTAGAAACAGACGGAATCCAATTTGGATCCCCGGATTGGGTTGGGCATTCAAAGGACCGATCTAAAAACACGGTCAACCATATATAATGGTTAAAATACGCAACCCGGGGGTCCAAAATCCCAAATAGGGATCGGATCGGCGTGCCGTTTTCTCCGACACGACCGGGTGGGTTAAAGTGACGTGTGGGAACTGACGGAATCCAATTTGGATCTCCGGATTGGGTTGGGCATTCAAAAGACGGATCTAAAAAACACCAAGTATATATAAAAGGTTAAAACACACAACCCGGGGGTCCAAAATCCCAAATAGGGATCGGATCGACGTGCCGTTTTCTCCGACACGACCGGGTGGGTTAAAGTGACGTGTAGAAACTGACGGAATCCAATTTGGATCCCCGGATTGGGTTGGGCATTCAAAGGACGGATCTAAAAACACGGCCAAGCATATATAAATGGTCAAAACACGCAACCGGGGGTCCAAAATCCCAAATAGGGATCGATCGGCGTGCCGTTTTCTCCGACACGACCGGGTGGGTTAAAGTGACGTGTGGGAACTGACGGAATCCAATTTGGATCCCCGGATTGGGTCGGACGTTCAATTGACGGATCTAAAAACACCCAAGTATATTTAAAGCGTCAAAACACAACCCGGGGGTCCATAATCCCAAATAGGGATCGGATCGGCGTGCCGTTTTCTCCGACACGACCGGGTGGTTAAAGTGACGTGTGGGAACTGACGGAATCCAATTTGGATCCCCGGATTGGGTTGGGCATTCAAAGGACGGATCTAAAAAACACCAAGTATATATAAGCGTCAAACACACAACCGGGGGTCCAAAATCCCAAATAGGGATCGGATCGACGTGCCGTTTTCTCCGACACGACCGGGTGGGTTAAAGTGACGTGTAGAAACTGACGGAATCCAATTTGGATCCCCAGATTGGGTTGGGCATTCAAAGGACGGATCTCTAAAAACACGGCCAAGCATATATAAATGGTCAAAACACGCAACCCGGGGGTCCAAAATCCCAAATAGGGATCGGATCGGCGTGCCGTTTTCTCCGACACGACCGGGTGGTTAAAGTGACGTGTGGAAACTGACGGAATCCAATTTGGATCCCCGGATTGGGTCGGACGTTCAATTGACGGATCTAAAAAAACCCAAGTATATTTAAAGCGTCAAAACACAACCCGGGGGTGCAAAATCCCAAATAGGGATCGAATCGACGTGCCGTTTTCTCCGACACGACCGGGTGGGTTAAAGTGACGTGTGGGAACTGACGGAATCCAATTTGGATCTCCGGATTGGGTTGGGCATTCAAAGGACGGATCTAAAAACACCCAAGTATATATAAAAAGTTAAAACACACAACCCGGGGGTCCAAAATCCCAAATAGGGATCGGATCGACGTGTCGTTTTTCTCCGACACAACCAGGTGGGTTAAAGTGACGTGTAGAAACTGACGGAATCCAATTTGGATCCCCGGATTGGGTTGGGCATTCAAAGGACGGATCTAAAAACACCCAAGAAAATGATGGATCTAAAAATATTATTGTATTAAGTTTGAGAAATAATCACATGTTTTAAATTTTATTTTTGAAAATACTGTATTTCTTTTATTTATTATTAATGTTTCTCATTTTAATTTGTTTTAATATAGGATCCAGCTCCAGACGATGACGAGACAGGGACAACAGACGATCCAGTAGATCTAGTTTGATTTTTGTATTCATTATGCTATATGATTTATATTATTGTATCTTATGATTTTATGTTGATTGTTAGTATTTGTTAAATTTGAATATTGTAGCAGGTTTGACATTGTAGCAATGTATTTTTATTTGTTTATTTAAAAAAAATATGTGTATTTTCCGACGGATTTTCCGACGGCTACGTTTCCGTCGGAAAGTATAAATTACCGACAAAAAAATACCGTCGGTAATGCCGTCGGACAATACTGACGGATTGGCCGACGGATAAGCATCCGTCGGAACTGATAAATTACCGACGGCAAAATACCGTCGGCAAGTCCGTCGGAAAATACTGACGGATTGGCCGACGGATAAGTATCCGTCGGAAAATATACATTACCGACGGTTAAAGACCGTCGGTACTTCGGTCGGCAAATACTGACGCCTTTACCGACGGATGAAATCTGTCGGAGGTTTCGACCGAATTCCGACGGAATTTTCATCCGTCGGAAAGTTCTGACCAATTATTTCCGACGGAAAGTTTCCGACGAGTGTTGGACGGAAAGCGGTCGGAAGGCGCCTTTTCCGACGGAATACCAACGGATTTCCGACGGATTCAGTCCGTCGGTAATCCCGCTTTTTCTTGTAGTGTAAGTCCCTACTCATGACGATCCCATCTATCTTCGATAATCTCGATAAACATATGGCAATATTTGGGTGATGCTGCAATTATACGTTCTTGGCTACCTCCAGTTTCGCACACACCAACCCCATAGTTGGTGTTCTATCACCATCGACAATTCTCAATACCTCATAAAGAGGTTCAATCATCTGCACAATCTTGTTGACCCTTGACCAAAAATTTTCGTTGTTCACCAAGGTTTCCACCTCCTGGCTATCGCGTAAACTCGCAAAGTGGGAGGATAGCCATTGCTCACTTCTGAACATTTGCTTCAATCCATCTCTACGTTTCAACAGGCTATCCAAGGCAATGTAGTTTGTCACAAAACGTGTGATGGCAGGCCTCAATATCTCACCACCACAATAATCTCGCATCCATCACAGCACAAGGGTGTGATTGTATATGTACCTTGTAATGTTTTGTGCTGCCTCAACGACATGTTTAACCTGTATATTCAAAAAATATTATTTTTCATGAATTCGTAATGAATATGTGAACGTGAGACATATAACTACATGCTTACCTGATGTAGTTGACCAATTTCTTTCAATATTAAGTCAACACAATGTGCAGCACAAGGGGTCCAAAAAATGTGCGGATGTGACTTCATCAATTCTTCCCCTGCTTTCTTATAGTTTGACCCATTATCTGTCACCAGCTGCACAATGTATTCCTCGCCAATCTCTGGTACCATCTGCTCCATGAGATGCAAAATGTACTGATGGTTATGAACATGACTAGAAGCATCCACAGACTTATGATACTTTAATAACAATATTTGTTCTCGATTGGAGTGTGTACCTTATCATTGCGAATACGCGGAGGATCGGGAATAAGACTGTAAGAGTCTTGTTCGTTGTTTCCTCGCTCCAAATGCCTTCGGGATCCGATGACGATATCACGTGTACGAAGTCCGGCGAGAGAGAGAGAGAGAGAGGGAGAGAGAGAGTGAGTGATGGCCTTAGTTAAGCAATAACACCCCTATTTATAGTAGATGATAATTAATAACAACAACAAAATTAGGTTGCCTAACTAAATAAAACAAAACAAAATAAAACCAAAAATTAGGCATGTAAACCTAATTTTTAGAAAATAAAATTAAAAAAAAAACGGATGGGGGGGGGCCACGTTAGGCCGGGGGGGGTGGGGGGGGGGGTTAGGCGCGCGGGTCGACCACGGTGGTCAACCCGACCGTGCCTGGGCGCCAGCGGCACGGTACGGTACGCACGTGCTGCCGCGGTTCGGGCGGCACGGGCAAACCATGTTTTGGATTCTCTTATTCTATGACATTTTCAAAAAAAAAAAATATTGGGCCTAGCAAATGTTGTGGCCTTTGTGGGGCTTGTGCAAGTGTGTGTGATTTAGAAATCGCAAGTTTTGGGGTGTTCTAGGTTCTTATATTGAGTCATAATTAGCGTGACTTAAGATGCACCTTGAGAGGTAGGCACATTCAGAACACGCCTCCCTCTAGGACACGTTTCGATTTTAAGTTGCGTTGTGAGTGGATGGCGCGTTTCTAGTTTGCGGTTGGCTTCATGTGCGTGTTCGTATTAGGCTATTTGACCGGTCGTCCAAGGCGTGTGGTGCCCTAAGATGACACATGGCATTTAATTGTAAATGAGGCTAGCTGGGATGCCATGTTTATAGATGCACCATATCACGGTGGAGCGTTTATGTTTCCAATGTTGTTTTATCCCCGTTGTGTCAATAGAACAGGGTTTCGACCATGTTCCTCCAAGGGAGTTTTCCCATACGAGTTTTTGGCTTTCTTTGATGATTTCAAGTGTTTTAGAGGTGATTTGGAGTGGGATTTAGTTTGTAGAAGGCAACTAGATCACAAAAAATCTCCAACATGTGTTTTCCTCTTCTCTTAATAGGGTGGCTTCCCTCTTCGCAATTTTATACGGTTTCTTTGTGATGTTGAGATGCTCGTGATTGGTTTTGAAGGTTTGTCAATTGATTCGTGCTTCAGATTATGCATGCAATGATTATTTTGCTAGAAATCATGCTTTAGGAATTAATTATGCTTAGAACCATGTTAGGGGATTTTCTTATGGGTTTCATGTTCATCCTACTGTTCTTTAGGTTTCTGGGTGTTCATAATGTGTGTATGGAGGGTGAGAATTAGATTGGAAGTGATTTTTGAGTTGATATATCAGTTTCTGCATTCTATTCGATAGAACGCATCTTGAGAGGATGGTGCGTCTTTGAACGTGCCATCCTTGGAAGGTGCGTTCTGGCTTTTGAGTCGTGCCTGTAGGCAACACATTTTGAGTTGTGAATACTGTGTGTGGAGCATTTATAGTACAGTGCAAGCAAAGGCTTGGGTTTTAGTTTATGGAACGTCATTAAGGTGTAAATGGTTCCTCGATGTGTTTTCAGCAAGTTGGTGGTAGTGAAGCTTGTCTATACCTCACCAATTGGATACTCTGGAAAGTTGGCACTATGTATGCCTCCTACTGTGTGTATAAAAAGGGATTTACTCTCAGTGTTGTGTACACTGACAAGGTCTGGTGTCTTCTTCCCATACTCCCCTTGAGTTCCTTGTTCGAGCAGGGGAAAAATGGCCAAGACAACGTATTGTATGTTGCTTGAATGCACTCATGGCTCAGTGAAAAGACACCGCCAGATGTGATGGTCCCCAACTAGTCTTGTGCTTGTGTGTGTGTGTGTGTGTAATTTGCACAGCCTCTCCAATCATCAGCTAGTCAGGCATGGGTGCGATAGTCGGAATATGTTTCTGACTGTGAGGTTACTTGTTTACTATTGTCCCAGTCAGGTGTTGACTTCACAGGTTAGTTTCTGTGATCCGTGTGGTAGCATCATGCCTATCAACTCGTGGCTTATGTGTGGTTATCAGGATTATGCAATGGTGCGATTATTTCATGTATAGTTGTAGTATTTACTTATTTATAACATAAATATCCATTTATTGTGATAAATGTGATTTGTTTTTAGTTTTTAGGGTCTCTTCACTGAGCTAATGAAATCGTAAGGCTCATACCCCACTTCCCTTTTAGGTGAGAGTGAGCATGTGAGTTTTCATCCCCTAATCTATCCTTCATAGTAGAGCAGGACCTCTTTTACTAGCACTTAGTGAGTTTGTACATCACGAGATATGCCCCAAGTTGATGTTTTTTTTTTTGAACTTCAATTATATACTGGGACAATATAATATGATGTATATATCTAAATATCAATGCAAGTTATCTCTTTCTCCTGTGTTACCCTTCTGAGATTGTGTGCCTCATGGGCTGTCGGAGTCAGATTTGGATCCTTAGTGGGTTCAGATGATGGGGACCGCCATAGTTGGTATCAGAGTAGATCCAGTTGGAATTTAAAAAGATAAGTTGATTATTACTGTTCTAAAATATAATTCAATTTCATTGCTAGTTTAGGTCCATGTTATGTATTGTGTGGTGGAAATAACTATTTTGTAAGGTTAAATATGGCTGGTGAACAACAATCGAGGTATGATGGGGGTGGGGGGGACAGGGGAGCATCGTCCTCCTCAGCAACCAAAAAATTTCATGGCTTAATTTTTTTAGCATTTATGGAAGAGCATAGCAGATTTTCAGGATCGACAAGCAGCTCTTGGTCCTTCAATACAAGGAGAACCAACTATATTATTAGAAAGATTCTACAGCCTTCAGCTGCTAGTGTACATAGAAGATCCTAATCCAGACAAAGTAGAGCACTGATTACACCAAATGGAGATAGTTTCTGCTATACTGAGGTGTCCTTCAGAAGAGAAAGTGGCGTTAGCAACATATCAGTTGTAGGGCTTTGCACAGGAATGGTGGCAACTGTAGATGCAGAGTGTGTTTGTTTAGAGAGAGATTACAAGTATTACATGGCAGAAATTGTTAAAAGTCTTTAATGATACTTTCTTTCCAGTGCAAGTGCAAAAAGCGAAAAGAGAACAATTCAGGTCATTGAAGCAAGGAAATATGTATGTGTTAGAGTATCAAATGAGGTTTACAACGTTGAGTAGGTATGCACCTCATATTGTACCAGATGAAACAATGAAAATGGAGCACTTTATAGAGGGATTGAAGTCAGAATTGTACAAGATATATCTACTCTTATGTGTGAGATAGTGGTAGTGCCAGTACAACGAACAACGACATTAGAGAGATCGTTCCAAGCCAGGCAAGGTGGAGAAGTAGGAAGTTCAGGAACTCCTCAATAGCGACTAGGATCAAGTAGAGGAAAAATCTCATCTAGATCTTCATCTTCTTTTGGATATGGATCGAGTATGTCTGGACTGAGATCAAGGCTTAGGAAGTTGTTTCGCTCTCGAGGAAGTGGAAGGCAACAACAAGGTCGAGGTTTTCGAGCACCTAGTGAGAAGTTCTAATAGAGAAGAGAGAGGCAATTTATAGGATATAGATGCAATTGTGGTCAGCCAAACCATTTAGCAAGATGCGGCCACCGAAAAACAAGCATCAATTGTAGTAACAACGGCAACCTGAATAATAGCAATTATCAGAACTTAAGCGGAGGCATCTAATCTTGTGGAAGGTATATTACCTATCTTCAATAGTTCGACAATAATATTAATAGATTTTGGTGCCTTACATTCCTTTATTTTAGATGATTTTATAGATAATTTGGTAAATATTGGGAAAGAGAAAATCATATGAACTAATTGTAGAAATACTTTCTTGTGGTCACATACTTACACCATGTTATTTTGAGAATATGTTGTGGACATAAAAAAAACAGAGCAAAATCTGAGCCCAATTGCACATCATGAACAGACCCAATCTATTGGCCCAAGGCAAGCCCAAAAAGCACCCCATGCAAGGGGTCAGCTTAAGGGATCCCTCACATTCCCCACTAAAAAAAGTTCTGAAAAAAGAGAAGCTTCCAGAGCAATGCGTGGCTATCTTTTTGGGGAGAGGTGGCTTTGGCTTGGGCAGCAAGGAAAAGGAGAAGAAGAAAGGGAGCAAGAGAGAGAGGCCAAAAGGGGAGCAGCCAAAAGGGGGTCCTTCCTGGTTGTTCCCAACAAGAGGAGAGGAGAAGCCACAAGAGAGAAAAAGAGAGGGGAAGAGAAAGAGCTCCTGGGTGGGTTTCCAAGAAGAAGAGAGAAGAGAACAAAAAAAGAGGAGGGAGGGCTTCTCGTAACAAGGAAAAGAAGAGAAGAATGAAGTATAGTATTGAAGAGTCTTCTTCCATCTCCTCAAAAGATGTGTCCAAGAAGAGTGAAAGAAGAGAGCTTCAAGGAGAGAAGGAGCCATCGTTTCCCCTCCTCCCTTCTTTTTTTTATTTGTTTTCTCTTCCTCCCATGTCTCTTGTCCCATCAATGTACCTATCTATGCTTCATGTTCTTCTCCCCTTCCCCATGAGAAGAAAATGATATTTAATACCTCCTCTCTTTTTGAATAGAATATAATAGATAAAGTCATGTGATGCTCCTTTCATTTAATGCATGTGTTGAATGTTTTTTTTAATATATATATTTCGGTGCTTGAGCATATGCCTCCCTCTCTACTACGTTCTTTTCCCTTCTGCTCTTGGCCTTTGAAGCCCCCTTGCCGACTCACCTGGATGTGAATTTTGGGGCGCCCAAGGGTGGAAAACTCAATGTCCATTCCCTGTGGCACCCCTAGATGGGACTAACAGCCCTCCACCCACCATGGGGGTGCTGCAAACCCCCTCTGTGTAACAAGTATTTCCCCTATTTCATCTGAGTTGAGCTTGAATGTTCGCTGCCGAATCACTGTCTCTTGTGGTTTTGAACACGAAGGGTTAGGTAAACGATAGCTATGCCCTGTTCAATCCTATAAATGGATTTCTAACATGTTAAAAAAGTATGTCATCCCGACTGGACGCTCAAGTGGTTCCTGTGTTTTGAGAACCGAGTCCCCAAAGTGTTGCCGACTCACCTAGGCAGTGGGTTTTCATCGATTTGAGACCGATCGTCATGGCGTTTCACTCGTGTAAAAGGTTGAAGTCGACCAGCACGCACCTTAGTCCTCCCCATAAAAATTTCGTGTCGTTTCGACACGATTTGAGTGGCCGTCTGGTTGCAAATGGATGGTACTGTCTGGTTGCCGACTCACCTGGGCAGCACACGTATTTTTCGCGGTCTGAGACCGATCGGCACAGCATTTCACCCGTTCAAGAGTTTGGAATTGACCGGGACATGCCTCAGTCCCTTCCATAAAACTTTTGTGCCGTTCCAACGTGATTTGGGTGGTCGTCCCGTTGCAAATGAAGGCTGCCGACTCAGCACTGCCTGGCTGCCGACTCACCTGGGCAGTGTGCTTTCAGCGGTTTGGACCGGTCGGCGTGACTTTTTGCCCGTGTAAAAGAATGAAATTGATCAAAATATACCTCAGTCCCTTCCATAAAAATTTTGCGCCGTTCCGACGTGATTTGAGTGGCCGTCCCTTTGCAAATTGGCGTTGCCGACTCAGTTCTGCCTGGTTGCCGACTCACCGGGCAGAACCTGCATTTTTAGAGGTTTGAGACCGATTGGCACAGCTTTTCACTCGTGTAAAAGAATGAAATTTATCAAAATATACCTCAGTCCCTCCATAAAAATTTCACGTCATTCTGCCGTGATTTGGACGTCTCTCCTTTGCAAATGAGGACTGCCGACTCACCTAGGCAGAACTGCTTGCTGCCGACTCATGAATGCAGAGCAGTTTCTTGCCGACTCACATAGAAATGAGACTCTATGAGGCCTCGGGTTAGATGATATGATATCTATGCCCGAGTTCCTAGACTCAAACATCATCGGACTGTCCACCGGACTGTTTTTGGTCTTGGTATTCATCGGTTCCCTCGTAGCTACGTCTCGGGAATCGGTATCGTGTGCCATTTGGGTAGCGTCGTATACGGCCAATACCCCGTTTTGGTACCATCTCCTTTGTGGTGGATGGATACCGCGACCTCCCCCGCATCTCATGAGTCCGGGGGAGGTGCTGCCGAATTTTCCCCGTGAAGTTTAAAAACGTTTTGTGTTTCTGGCGGGGGTCGGCAAGGACTCAGCTGGCTCCCGACTCACTGAATCAGTGAAGAGATTTGAATCAGTGAGTCGGCAGGCCTCGTACATGATGAGTCAGCAAGCCTTGATTTATGAGATCACTTGTTTTCGGTCCCAGTACTCATCAGTTCCCTCGTAGGCAAGCCTCGAGAATTGGTACCGTGTGTTGTTCGGGTGACGCTACATGCGGCTAACACCTCGTTTTGGTGCTGTCTCCATCATGGTGGACGAGTACTGTGCCCTCCTCTTTTTCCATGAGTAAGGGGAGGTGCTACCGAATTTTCTCGCGCATCCTTATGAGACCAAAAGACTTTATAAGATTAAAAGACTTCAAAATTCATGTTGGCTAAGTGATTCGGCAGCACTGCAGCAGCCTGACCGACTCAGCAGCCTGCCGACTCATGTTGCAGTAAGATTCTGTCAACTCATTTGAGTTAGCAGTCTGCCGACTCACCAGTTCAGCAGGACCCTGCCGACTCAGCAGGCTGCCGACTCACCAGTTCAGCAGGGTCCTGCCGATTCACCAGTTCAGCAGGACCCTGCCGACTCAGCAGTCTGTCGACTCACCAGTTCAGCAGGGTCCTGCCGACTCACCAGTTCAGCAGGACCCTGCCGACTCAGCAGTCTGTCGACTCACCAGTTCAGCAGGACTCTTCCAACTCAGCAGTCTGGCCGACTCAGTAGCCTGCCGACTCATGTTGCAGCAAGGTTCTTCCAACTCATTTGAGTTAGCAGTCTACCGACTCAGCAGTCCGCCGACTCACCAGTTCAGCAGGACCCTACCGACTCAACAGTCTGCCGACTCACCAGTTCAGCAGGACCCTGCCGACTCAGTAATCTGCCGACTCAGCAGCCTGGCCGACTCAGCAGCCTGCTGACTCATGTTGCAGCAAGGTTCTGCCAACTCATTTGAGTTAGTAGTCTGCCGACTCAGCAGCCTGGCCGACTCAACAGTCTGCCGACTCACCAGCATAACTACAAACTAACATGTTTTAAATGAAATCAAGAGAACACAATTGACATTAATTGACAATATCAAATGAATAAATGAATAAAAGCCTCCAAAAGTGTATGTGAAGATCATAATAATTACAAAGAATCAAATGTTTTCAATAGACTTTGCTCTTGTTGTTATTCCAGCTTCACTTCAGCACGCACTTTGCACCTTTATCAGATGTTTCCGCTTTAAGGCCATGAGACTTTCTAATCTGGCGATTAATCAAGGGTTTTCTCTCTCAGAGAGATGTAATTAACATCGTTGCGTCTAGGCAACGGCGAGATCTTGGTCCCGATCTGATCTCTACTTTCATTTGACGAAGTCAAACAATGCGCACAATAGACCTAATGTCCTTCGACTCTCGGAGGCAGAACACTTGTTGCCACTTCGGTGGCTGGCACGCTTGCGCTATGCAAATTGCCTCTCATCTCTCGTCATTATCGCTTGCGTAGCATTCGACGAGATTTGAATTAGCAATACGCATCTATGAGAACATGAGAAAAGATGATAAAAGAGAATTTAAAAAGATTTATGATTTATTTATAAATCCATTTCCACATATGCTTACTGAGATTCAAGGCTATAAATTGCTAGCTAAATTGTTTGCCCTCCAAATAAAAGATTATGATGTGATTTTGGGTATCGACTGGTTATAAGCTTATTCTGCAGTAGTGGGTTGTAGAAAAAAGAGAGTTAGATTTTCTAATCCTAGTGGTGCAGTGTTTGAATTTCAAGGTATTCCATCCTTCACTCCCAAGCTTTTTATTTCAATAGTTAAGACTAGAAAGTTAATTAATGATAGATGTGTAGCATATCTAGCTTCTGTTTTTTTTCTTCCTTTTTTTGCAACAAATATGCTTAATGAATACTTAGGAGAGTGCATACCCCTTCAGGGAAGGGATATGTTACTCGCTCCACCAATCCTACCACTAAGCAAATTTTATTACTATAGTGAATGTATTCATACAAACAATCCAGGGCTACAGTCTCATAGAAGGAATCTTGTTTTATCAAGATGGAATGCACCTTTACAAGTAAGGAGGGTAGTTGTGCCCAGAACAAACAAACATACAAATCAAAAAAATAGTACAAGCCCAGTTGGCTAGATCATCTGCTTCTCCATAGATATGATAAATAGTGAAGGATAAATTCGATCCAAACTGATCAATGTCCTACATAATATAAAGAACCTGCCAAGAGGAATTGAATCAACCATTGATAATACCAACAAGAATGATTGGGTTAGTCTTCATCATAACATTCATGAAACCACGATCTCTACAACACTCGAGGCCATCATGAAGGGCTCCTCAACCTTAAGGCTTGTAGATGTCACATATGGAATGGCAAAAGCAAAGAGGAGATCCCCAGTATGGATGTGCAGCAGTCTCATACCACTCGCTAAACCAGTTCCATGCTTATAAGCACCATCAACATTAAGCTTAAAGATTGATTCTGAGGGTATAGGGACAAACCAAGCAGTGAGCTAATGTGTATGATAGTGAGAGATCGGATACCCCTTAATAGACAAGGTTGGAAGTATGATACAAATATGATGCAACACCTTACCAATGATGACTGAAGCATCCATAGATTTACCCTTAAAGAATGGCACTTCTATTGTTTCAGATTTCCCAAATGGAGGAGAGCAAGATAATCTTGGTGAGGACACCACGTGCCAAGGCATGATGCAACGCACTGAATTCGTCAGATAAAACACCAGAGATAGGCATATAATGGACAGGAACAAACTCCAGAAAGCCAGAAAAAGAACAAATTATTAGTGGCAAACCAATAGTAAGTGTGGATGATCTGAGTGACTCAAAACTTCGACAGTCGAGCTATATTGTTCATTCAACGCACTCCAAGCCTAAGCTGGAATACAAGTTTTAAAGGTTGCATCCCCCACCTAGGCATCATGCCAAAAGAGAGCAGAGGCATCCGTCATATCCACAACCATACGATATGCAGTATGAATTTAAATGGTTTCTTGTCAAATGTGCTTGTATTGAAAGAGTTTGCAGCTGTATTTCTTGAGGAATTGCCAAGGTTGGCTCCACATAGAGAAGTAGATTTCACAATAGACTGCAGTAAGGGACAATGCCAATATCCAAAGTACCATATCGCTTGGCATTAATAGAGTTAAGACAGTTAAAGAAGTAGTTGCAAAAATTGTTAGAGAAAGACTTTATTTGTCCTAGCCATTCTCCATGGGAACATCAGCATTATTTGTGAGAAAGAAAGATGATAGTTTTAGGTTAAATATAAAATACAGACAGTTGAATAAAGTGACCATCAAGAATAAGTACAGATTGAAAACAATAGATGAATTATTTGATCAATTACAGTTAGTCAGAGTATTTTCTAAGATTGATTTGAGATCAAGATATCATCAATTGAGGATAAAAGAAGAAGACATCAGCAAGATGGCATTTAGAACACAATATGTGCATCATGAGTCCATGGTTATGTCATTTGGACTCACTAATGCTTTGATAGCCTTTATGAACTTAATGAATAGAATTTTCCATCCATTTGTGGATTAATTAAAATAATCTTATTTAATAAATATTACCTAAATATGTCGCAATCAAAAATATTTACAAAACTATGCCTATTTTTTGCCTTGTGTGCAAATTAATTTGCCACATCTTCTTATTTTCTCTATTTGTTTATATTGCCTCAACATCCTTTTAAGAGAGAGAGAGAGAGAGAGAGAGAGAGAGAGAGAGAGAGAGAGAGAGAGAGAGAGAGAGAGGTCATGGGAGAGAGAGGGTGAGCACTGAGAGAGAGAGAGCTTAGGGGGAGAGAGAGAGAGAGACAACACGAGGAGAGAGGAACAGTGAGAAAGAGAGAGCACAAGGAGAGAGATCAGCGAGCGAGCGTAGGAGGAGAGAGAGAGAGAGAGGAGAAAAAGAGAGAGCAATAAGAAAGAGAGAAAGTGCAGGGAGAGAGAGCAATGAGAAAGAGAGAGTGTCGGGAGAGAGAGCAATAAGAAAGAGAGAGAGCACAAGGAGAGATAGAGAGAGAGTGTAGGGAGAGAAAGGGGGAGAGAGAGCAGGGAAAGAGAGAGAGCAATGAGAGAGATAGGGAGAGCACGTTGTTGGGATCAAATAGGTGTGTATGTGAATTATGAATCTAAGTGAATGGTAGAGGAATTATAAAAATCTCATCAAACTGATCAAAGAGTGGTGTGTGTATAGAGTGTAGATCAAGAAATCAAACCACAAACAAACCACTGCTCAGAGATTTTTAGGGTGATTTGGAGAACACAAGTTGTCTCCTACATCCACCTCCCCACATACTATGTAATCTAAATTACACTTGTTGAGTTCGAAGACTCAACATCGCAACCCCGTGTGAGCACGACGACTCATAAGAACACCCAGGAGATAGGTACAACGACCTACTCTACAAATTGCTTGTGAGCATGACGACTCACAAACAAAACCTCGGAGCTAAGTACGACGACTTACTCCACTTGGCAAGATCATGACAGCTCTTCCCAAAACATGAGCACATAGTGCTTAAACCTTTGGAACACGATGGATCCAAAAGCTACTAGAACAAGTCCAATGAGGGAGTAGATCCTCTAGCATGATCTATCCCAATACAAGTACGAAAAAGAAATAAGAACAAATAGGTGATCTGCGTAAAACACTTACACAAATCACACACAATGTTTTTAAAAGGAACATATCACGAATTACAAACTCTAAAAGAAATCTTGAATTACAGATCTGTCTTCAACAACACGAGCTTCTTCTTCTGTGCTTCTTTACTTCTTCTGCTCCGAGCTCTGCTTCCAAGAGCAAGTGCAGAACCATTGGACTGATGCGCTTCAGATGTTGCTCTCCAAATTAGCAGATGCAGTCACCTCTGCACCTTGTTCTTCTCTTCTTCTCTGCTTCTCCTACTCCTAGCCTTGCGCGCCCAACACACTGAAAGCCTTCACCTTTTTATGTGGTGCCTAGATCTGTCTAGTGAACCCCACAATATCCCATTACTCCCTCTCTCTCTTGCCCTGTAGGCTCTTTCTCTCTTCTTTCTGAAAAGGATGATAAGGTGGCATAAAAAAAGAAGGAAACAAGAAGATGTGGCAAAATTGCACACATGGTAAAAAGTAGACATAATTTTGTAAATATTTTTTACTGAACATATTTAGATAAACATTTATTAAAATAAAATATTTTAATAAAAAATCATCAATTTATTGTGGTATTATTGATGATATCTTGATATACTCATCTTAAAAAAAAGAGCATGTCAAGCACCTGAGAATGACATTGCAGATATTGAGGGAATATCATTTGTATGTGAAACTAAGTAAACGCGAGTTTTAGTTGAAAGAAGTATAGTTTTTAGAGCATGTGATATATGATGTAGGAGTAGTAGTGGATCTAGCTAAGGCAGAACCAATATTAAAATGGGAAAGGCCAAGGGCAGTGTCAAAAATTAGAAGCAGGTTTAGTAGGGTATTACAAAAGGTTTATATGAGATTTCTCCATGATTGTAGCACCCATGTTGAATGGTCGACATAATGCTAAAAATGTTTTACATAATTGAATAAAAGATTGACCTTAGCACTACTTTAGTTTTGTCATCTTGTAGTGGAGGCTTTGTCTTTTATACAGATGCTTCTAAGAGAAGTTTGAGATCTTGCAACATAGCAAGTTATTAGCTTATGCATCCAGACAATTGAAACATCATGAAAAGAACTATGTTACTCATGACTTAGAGTTGGTAGGACTCACATTTGCATTGACAACATAGAGGCACTACATTTATGGTGAAAGATTTGATATTTTCACTGATCACGAAAAGTTGAAGTATATGCTTCCAGAAAGATTTGAACCTCAGACAACATAGGTGGATGGATATTTGAAGGATTATAATTTCATTTTGGCATATCTCCAGGAACGACAAATGTGGTAGTAGATGATTGAGTAGAAAGATGTCATTAATGCACACTATGGCTAGAGAATGGAAATTATGTGAAGATGTGAAAGAGAATTCATTTATGATTCTAAGTAATCAAAAAAGAGAAGTTTTGGCAAGCATCATTGTGGAACCATTATTGTATTATTAGATAGTGGAAGCACAAACTCAGATGATAATTTGTCAGAAAATTATGAAAATGCAAGGAGCCAATATTGATGATGATTGTATAGTTAGATTTCATGGCAGACTTTTATATACCCTATGAAATAGAGTTGAAGCAACAACGGTTGAGTGAAGCACATAAATCCAAATATTTCATTCATCCAGGGACTAATAACATGTATCATGGGCTAAAGAAGTATTTCTGGTGGCCAAGAATGAAGAATGAAATAGCTAAATTTGTGGCTGGATGTATGACATGTCAACGAGTTAAGGCTGTTGTGGCGGCCTGCGTTGCCCAGACTCATTAAAGACCAAATTTGACACTGCCATCCTAGGCACCTGAAGACTCAGAAGGGAATAATGTCGATCCAGTGGAAATACAAAAAAAAAGCTCAATATGCTATGCATTAAAAAGTTCACAAGTGGAAATATAAATAAATAAGTATATATATATATATATATATATATACACATTAGTTTACATTGTCTCAAACATATTATAATTGCAAGTCATAAAAGTACATTGTCCTAGAATAAACCCCGAGGTGTATGAAACTGAAAAGTTACTACTCGAAGTTACCGCAACACCCTCACTCTTGTGGCTCGGTCCGAGATTGGGTACTATTCTACTTGTTATCGCCTAAAAAACAAAAGTAAGGGGAATTAACCTCACAAGTTCATTGGCTCAGTAGGACAATCCCCCAAGAGTCATAGCAGGAAAAACATGTAAGCAATAACAAATAACATCGTGCATAAAAGGAAAGACTAGCTAATGGCAAATGTCTTAAATACTAACATGTTGAATTAAAGTAAAGCATCTAATAACAAATAATATTGAATTTGTAGCATAAACCACGAGCCAATAAGTAGAACACTCACTTAGGTTACAGATCATATCTGGACAAGTAGCACACAACACACCCACACTAGTCTTACAACTAGAAACATATTTCGACTACAGCTCTATGCCTGCCATTCCGAACGAGGAGAGGCAATGGAGACTACTCAAACTAAACCACTCATGTAACCTAGCCAGGTTGCAGTCCCATGTCGGGCTATATCATTTGAGTTCTGGGGCCAAAGAGCAAGGCAAATGAGAAGTAAACTAGGGATTACTTGCGGGCTCGTATGTCTGCATAGCGTCCACTACCCCAACCACGAGCACTCAAGTGACACAAGATCTAAACACTATCCTAGGCCATCTTTCCCCCTACTTTGGACGAGGGCACAAACAAGGGGAGTCTAGGACGATGACACCAAATACTGATGATGCACATAGCATTGGGACTAACCCCATTAGCACACACAATGCAAGGTACACATAGTATGAGGACTCTTAACTAGTAGATAGTGCAAGGCAAATAACTCAGTGTGTGTGACTAGGAGTAGGTTACTAGGAGAGAGACGCAAACTATATATAGTTTGTATGACATAAACTAAGACGACGTGTCGCGCTTAACTCGCGCATTAAGAACACACCTCTATGATCTGACGTATTTCATCATAGTGAACCAAAGCTTTATATAAAGCCTAGAAAGCTTCCATTCCGGTTGGACTGCAGACAAAACGCGACATACCAAGTAGTCACAAAACAGGAAGAAAAATACGACCGACTAACTGGCCGCGTATAAAACAGTGAATTGCGACCACTGTGTCAGTCGCGAATTCAAAAGGCAACCCGAGAACTAAAAATGAACAAAAGCCAGGGAGCTATGTACAAATCAACACACAAGCATGCTTTTCAGGGTATTGAAGTAAGCAGAAAGAAAACACAATCTCGCGTGGATATCATGGATCAACTCATCATATTATTTATTTTGCTTTATCCTCAAATTTTCTTTGGGATTCCACAAGTTGGCTAGCCACGGGGAGAAAAGAAAAGGAAGAAAGGAAGGAGGGGCACACGAGGGTGCCAAGAAGAGAGTGCCACGCGGGGCACGACGGAGAGGTAATCAAAAGAAGAGGTGGAAAGATGTCCTACTGTGATCGCCAATTTATAGATTATGCTTTTTTGTTCCTACAAACTATGAAGCGTCCACAAAGAAAATAATGAAGACAAATAGGGAGGAAAGAAGGATGGATCATAACTCCTTGATGTGTATGTGATCGCCGGACACATGTGGGTGTCGAAGGAGAAAAGTTCAGTAAATGCAAATATGGAGATTGATCGCGAGAAATACCTTTAAAGCGAGAAGATGTATGGGAGAGAGCGGGTTCACTTCTTCTACGAGCACGGCCGGCCGTGGTAGAAGACTTCTTCAGTTTTACTATCCTTGCAAATAAACACATAAAGAAAAGGAGAGGATTAGCCAAAGAACGTGCAGAATTAAACTATTAATAATTGAAACAAGCACGGAGAACATGGAGAAGAACACACCTTTATGTGGCTTTTAAAACCCCTAGAAAAATAGGTATGTTGTGTGCATGCATGAAAAGTGTGTGTGTGTTGATTAAAAAGTATATTTTATGGACAAGAGGGAGAACAACCATGTTAGGGCTTGGAGGAGATGATGATGTGAATAAACAAATATGAATAAGAAGAGAAGGAGGTGCTTCCCCTTTTGCTTGATGGCGCAGGGAGCTACTTGCTGGAGATTTTGAAGATGTAGAGGACGTAGAGGCCCTACTGCTTGATGATGGAGATGAGAGGCGTTGTTGAGGCGACAGTCTAGTAGGGATTCGCCTTGGAATTGCTCTCTCAAACTCACTAGACATTAGGGCTGCCAATGGATATCCGATTTCTGACTTTTCGACCCGTTTTCGAGCTTTCTGTATCTATTTTTTCGTTTTCGATTATTTTCCGCTATTCCGTTTCCGATAAGATATACCTTTTATTTTATTTATAAAATATATACTCTTAAAATCTTATTTCTTAATATTAAAAAATTTTAGACTAAGTTTTTAGCTTCTCCTTAATTTGTAAATAGAATCTAATTAACTTGTCTCTCTCGTAGCATTTATTATACCTATTATTATCAAAGACATCTCTTTTATCATTACTCCTAATGCTACATTGATTACTTTCCGTTTCCGACCCGTTTCCGATTTTCTTATAGGAAATGGATGCGGAAAATGCCATTTCCGATTCCGACTTCGACCCGTTGGCAGCCCTACTAGACATGGTGGTTCTCTGGAGTCTCCCACCAAAAACTTTTGACCTGTGAGAACAACGAGACATGGAGTGTATACATAGGAGCAAAGGCTCGAAGTTCGAGGCAGACAATAAATGCAAATCGCGATGGATACAGTGGTCGCATTTAAAGTTGAATCGTGACGGGTCAACCAGTCGCATTTATGAATTTTCAAAATTTGTTTATGGAAACTTGCCAAAAGTCGAATATAGAATGTTGAATCGTGACGGGGATACCTGATGTGTTTCAAGAAAAGGCAACAAATATTTCCAAAAATAAAATAAGAAAATTACTGAGAAATATGGAAGTTCAAAATCACGACGTACATAACCGACGCGTTCAATAATGTTTAGCAATCGATGGTGCAATCGATGTTGTTCAACAATCGATATTAATCGCGATGGGGAAACCCGACGCGTTTAAGAATGATCAGCATTTGATGTTTGGCTAGCATCGCGATTGTTTGATCTGACGCGTTCAAATCAAAAGCAATCGATGGAGCAACTAATGTCGATGTGAATCGCAATGGTTTGACCCAACACGGTTAAGATCAATCGATTGTTGGCTTCGATAATCGATGGAGAATCACGACGGTTTAACTCGACGCGTTTAAGATCACTCGATAGTTGGTCACCAGTTGATGCATATTCACGATGATTTGACCCGACGTGTTTTGTTTCCCCTCCATCAGTCGATGTGAAATGCGACCACTGTAACCGTCGTGATTTAACATTTTTGCGAAAACCTCCAGCATACTAGAAAAATATGGGGGAAGCAATAAGAAATGGGGGAAAATTGGGGGAGACCCTGAATGATGGAGAAAAGTACTCTCACAAGGCAAAAAGGGAGCCATTTGTGGCATTATAGTGTAACATGAAATATGCTCACAATGGTGTCAAATTTAGTGTGTCTACAATGGGTAGTTAAAGTTTTTTTAAACTTTTTATCCTTATCATATTTTCTAATCAGATAACAGTTCGAAATTAATAGATTTTGATTCCGATAACATATCGAAATATCCAATTTCGGTTTTAATAAGCTATCGGTATGAATTTTTGGTTCCGAATTTGATAATTTTTTTATATCAAAATCGGGTTAGAATGTTATATTTTTGAATTTCATTTGCAACCCTACCTGGCATGCATGCAGGCAATTATCAACGTTGATCAACACACTTCCCAATGTGCCAGACTAGCCAAGTGTGACTAGAGGTATGTTGGAACACCATATGGCACCAACAGTGACATGCCACAGACTGTCATGTGCACATAGGCGGTAGAAAATGACCAAGCATAGTCGCGCCCATCCATCCCTAGTGCGTCAATAGTCGTGCTAGTCATGGTGACTATGATTGCACTCAATGAGGGAAAACCTACAAAACCCTGAGGGAAAGGTCCCTATTAGATCCCCAAATCCCCCACAAGGGTTTGGGTTAACCCAAAGCTCGTAAACCACGATCTAAAAACCCGATATGCTATACATATACTCCATGAAATGTCTATTGAACTAATCATTTGATGAGTATACAGTCAGTAATATTTTATTTGAGTGGCATAACAAGAAAAATATGACTGTCTTGAGGAGGTAGGGGGAAAAGGTCTTATGCATGTTGCCTAGCCATGCAAGACCATTTCTGCTACGTTATAGTGCTACGATAAAGTAAGATCTTTTCATATAAACCTAAGATCTTTTAATATAAACCTAAGAGTTCAAATCTTTTTATTCTAATGATCTATGACAGAAATAGAAACCATGTTGTCAGAGAATCTTCTTTTAGGTTGATTGGATATTTTAGATAAAGAAAATAAGACCACACAAGTATTTGAAAGAGATTAAGTCTCAAGACTTAGCAAGTTGTCAAGATCTTCAAGGACCGATGCAGTGCAAAGAGTTACCAAATCACAACGATCATAAAGAACTACATGAGGTGAGTTTAACGAACAAAATAAGGATCAACTCACAAACTCTAATGGTCAAGTTTTTGCAAGTGTCTATAAATATGACCAACGAAGAGGTAAAAGAGCAGATCAAACAAGAAGAGATCAAATCCCCACTTAAGCATCTCCTTTAAGCATTCTTCACGCAATCATTAGGGAGAGTCTTGCTCGACAAAGCTTATGCAATCTTCCGTCACTAATGTCACGTCCTAATAAAGGTCTATTTATCGAGAAATGACAGAAAATAGACACAAAGAATAATATTAACATCTATCTATTATAGCACAGTATGCAGAAGTCTTTATTACATAAGCTCCTCTTTACACACCAAGTGAGGAGTAGGATGAGCAAACTATTACTCATTACATTTTATCATTACACTACTAAAATAGTAAATGGTTGGTTTATTTGTCATCGGAGTCCACTCAGCACACATGCCCCTTTTAAACTTCTCCCCCATCTTGGTCACCTGAAAAAGGGAAGGATAGGTGAGCTAACTAGCCCAGTAGAACTCAAATCCTTAATCAAAGGAACAGAACTACATGGTAACTAAGTAAAGGACAGGACTGATATCACAACAGGACAAGTAAACAACTCAACATGACAGTGAATGTGAAACAGTAGTATTAAACACAGGATATGCTCAGGAATTCACATTGAAACTCAAGTTCTGGTTCATGTAACCATTCACACAGGACAAGAAATATGATGACTGTTGGGTTACAATGTGTATGATGACATGTGATTAAATGTTTTTGATGATGTTTAACATAATTGATGTTACATTGATGTTGGAAACATGATAAATATGACAAAGACATGAAAGAAATGATCAAATGAAAATAGTGCTTCTATGACTATTCATGTATTCATTATATCTCACATAGAATGCATGTCTTTTGATGTTGGTGTGAATGCACACAAGACAATCAACCAAAGTCAAGTGCAAAAGACCAAGAAATACACATCAAGTGGTCATGTGTCGACAGCCCCCAAGGCATGTGTCGACAGATAGACCAATCCAGAACAAACAGGCTATTGGAAACACATTTACAGTAGTATGTGTCGACAGACGAGATGCACATGTCGACAGATACAGGATGCCTGTCGACAACCAGTAATCGCCTGTTGACAGATCCAGTCTTGTAGGAACTAGCATGGTTCTGGAAACCAGAAGTCTGCAGTAGGTGTCGACAGTTATAAAGCACATGTCGACAGACGAAGAGAAAAGTCAGAAACGTGATTGTGTTATGTTCTATATTATGGTGATCCCTTTAAGCACGACTCTCCATACTTGGACACCCATATATATATATATAGACCATATGAAGGTATTTTCGCAGCAAGAAGCCACAATACCAAAACCCTAACCAAAGGTCAGAAGAAAAGCTTCTCTCTGCTGCTCTGCTTCAACTCTCTGTCCAGTTCAAAGAAGATCTATCTCACGAGCGGAGTTGAAGTCGGTTCGTCCACGGTCCAAGCTTCCACATCATTTGATAATCGTCAAGTTGAAGCTTGGAGTTCTTCTGGACGACCTCCACAAAGAGTTCTTCATCAGGATTGTTTCTACTTCTCAGAACTCTTCTTCTTCTACACTTTTCATTACTTTGTATGTGTGGCAGTGGTTCAAGCGTCTCTTGTGCTTGGTTCACATGTGTGGTGTTGTTCTGATTGCTTGTTTGCATTAGACAACGTGAGTGTGTGTGTTTGTAGAGTTGAACTCACTGATAAGCAGTCGTTCTGCGTGTGTGTGTGGACGGTGGACGTAGGATACACAAGTTATGTAATCCGAACCACCTTAAATCTTCGTGTCCTGTGGTTTGCACATTTTCACGGTAGATGTTTAGTAGGCACGTTGATTGTTCACACGCTATATAGATCTCTAATGTTCTACTCACAATCAGCACACACATCGAAGTCCGAATTCAGTACATATTTACTTAAGTATTTTTCAAGTCAGTGTTAGCATCTAAAAGAGGGTCATAGTGCTTTTAAATCGATGGTAATCTATTCAACCCCCCTTCTAGATTACTGCACTAGGTGGTTCCGCACACCTTCAATGACCATAATCAGAAAGTAATTAATGCAATGCCAAACATCCCGTTGCCCTTTATCATTCCGTACGACCCGTAAATAAATTCGGGTGCTCCTCCCAAGACTAGACCAGCCCTATTTGCACATGCATAATAATCATGTGGGGTCCAAGGACCCAAATAACTGTCATCATAACTTATTCATAACCAACAGGGGTACTCAAGTATTCAAGTTCTTATGATATAGAAATCTATGTACTCAGGTTACTGAACACAGGAAGTTATAGCCAATAGACATCACTAGAACATGAAGACTTAAAGAGTAATTCAAAGAGAAGAATAGGAAGCAATATGGATGACCTTTGTAGTGACATAACAGTAAATATCCAAAGGAAATAGGATGGTAGTTTGCTAGGTTAATAGCATGAAGTTTCAACAAGAGTTTGCACATAAAAGGGTACTGAAACACTGGCCAGGGTAGCATCTGTCGACAACCAGGAAGTGGCTGTCGACAGTACTGGTTTGCAGAACCAGTTTTCTAAATTGGGGACAATACCTGTCGACAAGTATTGTCTGGCTGTCGACAGGCAAGCCCATTTATCGACAGACAGATGTTATCTGTCGACAGCTACTGTACTTCCAGTAGATCTGAGTTTTAGAAGCATGGGGTCTGTCGACAGGTAATTCCTATCTGTCGACAACCGCTAGGATAACTTCCAGAAATGGTATAACAAACACTTTAAAAATATAACCAATGAAACCTATGGGTCTTAAGCAAGAATAATATCAATTAGAAAGACTCATTCCTAGCTCTCAGGATCAATTTATACAAGAAGAATTATAAGAGACACAACCTACACATGAACAGCTAAGAACCTACAACATGACACTGGAAGAAGATCTTTTCCAAACGGGGATTATGTGAACTCAAAGAGTAGCTTCTACCACAACACCTAACACACATAAGGTGCTAGAGGTATTCATGACACTAGAACAAAAGCTTGAACATTCAAATAGTAGGTTCTAAAGCATGTTCAAGAACATGAGTTAGAGGAGAAGGAAAAGGATTGAATCCTACCTTACTGATTAAAGTAAGTTTCCCCTCAATGTAGAACTCCACAGACACAAGAGAAAGGAAGAAAAAGCTTGCAGCAACCGAAGGGATGTAATCCTTAGCAAACGAAGCTATAGCAGCACACAACAACCAGCTTCAACAGCAAAAACTGTAGCCCCTTCGATCGGAAGTAGCAGCTGCTCTTGGTACACCACAACAGTAGCCACCACCAGCGCTCAGGTGCATGCACAGCAGTAGCAGCAGTAGAAGGTAACAAGAAGAGCTGAGGAAGGGTGCAAGAATAGGAGGAATGCTTGCGTTGGAAAGGTTGGTACGATTGCGTTGGGGGGTTTTTATAGCCCAGCATGCATGAAGACACGCAGGCCACTGATGTGTCACAGTAAAAACCTCTTAGTTTATACTGTTACACGTAGCCCATGCAAGTCTTCCCCTGTTTACACGTAGGTAACCATCGTGTAACCCAGCTAACTCACATAGGTTAAGCCTCTTACGTAAGCAAGGAATAATTAGTTAAAATAGTTACCGTAAATAGCTTAAAAATCAGCTGACCCAGAGATTCTCTTGTAAACACATCCAAATGATGTCCATTTACGTTAAAATTTCAACCATAGGCTAATGTAATGGTTTTACAAATTATGGTAATTTTAGTTTAATTTTAAATTTTATTTTTCACTGGGTGAAAAATCACCCAAAAAATAGTTGCGTCGGCTTAATCTCGAAATCCGCACGTCAACAAATCCGAATATTTACATTTTTGATAACACCATATTTTTTTTTGGAAATTATGATATTTTCAATTTTTAATTTCGTTACAGTTTTTTCAGTGTCGCCCTGTCGGAGCGCGCACGTCTGAGTACGACACTTGGGTAACGTTTATTAATGCTAAATAATTTCATATATCAATTATTTCAATCTAGTGATAATAGTTAAGTCTAATAATCTTATTATTCATATTTTTCAACAAATAAAAATTCCCGGGGTGTTACAACTAAGCCCTTTTAGCCATCAACATTAAGCCTTAATTTTTCTTATCCTTACTCTTGTTGATTTTGGCTATTAAGCTTTCGTCATTAAGGATACATTTTCTTAGCAAGATCACTTCTGCAGAAGTTGGGCCTTGTGCCCTTATTGCCCTTTGTTGAGAGGAAAGTCTACATGTTGTGACGTTAGAGGGGTTGTTTCCCTATGTTGAGAGGAGGACCGACAAGGCTAGTGGTGTGCCCTCCATGGGAGGAAGACTTGGGTGCGAGTTGTGCACCAAGTAGTTGTGCCCGATTGGAGCTGTTAGTGGAAAGGCTAATGGGTGTTACCCTTGGGGACTAGATGTAGGATGTTGAGGCTGTTGAGTTACAAACTATGATAAAATTCTTGTGTCTTGTGTGCTTGATTTCTTACATTCCACATTTCTATTTTATTATGCTGAACTTAAATCGATTCGTTTAAATATTGTTTAATTTTCTAACTTCTGACCATGACCCGTTCACTTCCCCTCTCGGTTCATACTGTCGCCAACACGTACCTTCTTTTTCAAGCTTTTAGTCATATTTATAATCTTTCATGATGATCGTTGAGACTTAATGTGTCGTTGTAGCTCTAGGTCAATAAAGTTTGTCTTGATATCCGTTGATGCTTTCTAGATAGTTGTTCCTTATATCTTGCTTTGTTTAGTCTAGTCACTTTCCTTCTATTTGTTAAGAATAATCAACATGAAGAAAATATTTCTGACAAATGTTTCTATTATTTTGCAGAACACTGGCATAATATACTAGATAAAAGGATTAATTTGATGAAACTTTGACTTTTTTTGTAGCACCAAGACCTCAAAAGAGTAGCCCAGCATGGTAGATAAAATGTGACATGTATAGGGACTCTCTACTCATACTAATCAAGATAGTCATGTCTCTAATGATCTATCTTGGTCTCATTTAATGTGGCGGTTATATAAAAATGTAACTAACAAACTATGCTCAACAAAAGGGTTAGCTTTAGATGTAGTTTATGGAGAATTTGTCATATTTACATACATACATATGTATGTATATATATAAATATTATGAGTATATAAATAAATATATATATATATAGCGGGCATCGTTGGATCACCATTCAATGGCACCTTGCGGCACGCGCAAAGCAAATTTTTTTTTTGGGCAATGTTGGATGGCGATCCAACGACGCCCATTAGGGTGTGGCGGGGCCGCATCGCCGCACCACCCAAGCACTTCTCTCTCTCTCTCTATATATATATATACATTTGAAGAAATACTGAAATGTCTATTGGCACAACAAGCTCAGCAAAAGATTGTTTTTAGAGTAGTCTTATTGAGTTTATGCCAATTCTGATGTATTAGCAGTCTGATTCTTGAGAGTACAAATAAAACTTGACAATCTTATACATATACACGAGACTGATCATGTAACACCCTCCTCCGACCGCACACACACATATACATATCACATAGCTTTTGATCGGAAGAGGGGTTACACTGTAACGTCGCGCGTTTTCCGGATCCTCGTGGATCCAGGTTTAGCGGGTTTGGTGGCCAATGTGTGGCCCATTAGCTTGTGTGTTTCTTATTGAATCCTTACCAGGCTTGGTTATGGATCTTGTTCAGTGCGCTGGACATCAACTGTAGGTTGGCATCCAGGTGTGTGACGTCGACTGTGTGTTGGCGGCAATGGTGTTGCCGTTAACATATTTTTGGCGTCCATCGATGTGGACGTCTATCGTGCATGAACTTGGCGTCGAGCGATGTGGACGCCTAGTCGTGGCGGTTTTGGTCAGCAGTGCAGAGGTTGACGTTAACCTGAGGCGCCTGTGTTTTTAGGAGAACCCGAGCCTTCTTCTTTCCCCACCTTCTCCCCTCCTTTTCCCCCACCTGTATCCTTGTGCCTCTTCACTACTTCCGGCGGTCGACGGGAGCACGTGGGAAGGCCGTGATGCATGCAGCAGCGACAGATCAGGCGGGGAATGACAGATTGAAGGGCGGTATTCGCGGGAAGCTCCTGGGGTTTCGATCGGCGCAATTTGAGGTTCTTTAGGAGTTTGTTTGCGTTTCTGAGGTAGGGACTAGACCCCTTGACTTCTCCTGTTTGATTTGTCATGCTCTGTTTGCATGGATTGTTTGTTAATTGTGTTTTTGGGGAAAAAGGGTTACCATGTTGAGAAATTAGGTGGTTTGATCGATCCAAGCGTTGAATCTTGTTTCTTCAGTTTAATTATAGTATTCAGATGTAAGGGGAAGTGTTTCCCCTTGTTTTCTTATTGTTTACAGGGCTAAGTTGCCCATATGATTGGCCTCGGGCCGGTCTGTGTGTTTTGCATATGCTGGAAGCTGAAGATCTTAGCGTCAATATTGATTGACGTCAGGTTCTTCAGTTGGAGATAACGGCCAGATGTCTAGCCGTTAATATCGAGTTTACTTAGTATTAACGGCAGGGGATGCTGCCGTCTATAACCAATAGACGGCAATCGATGCTGCCGCCAACCTATGCAGGTATTAGCGTAGTATGTTTCACGAGGTTTTTCTTGTTGTATATATCACGTGATTGTGTGTGCATGGCAATGACAGATGAGAGCCAGTACACTTGTTACGCTCATAGAGCATGTTGCTCACGAGATGGGCATGCTTTACGTGGTTAATGTGTAATATATATATGTGTGCATGTTGTCCATGTGTTGGATATATTGTTTACATGGATGATGTGTAGTACACCAGTCATGGTGTATTATACACGTGGAGTCTACGTGGTTTAGATGTCGTGCATGTAATTTGTATGTGCATGGCATATCGTGTATCATTGTGTTTATTATGTCTTAATTATTATGATTAATCCGTGGTGTTGTGGCGATGAGGTTCACGTTGGAACCTAGCTTTGATCCTTTAGGATCTCTTGCAAACATCCTAAATGGATAAGTAATAAAGTATGAGTGTAATTGTGTATTGTGCCTAGTATGGCAGTAAAGGTCACTATGTGACCAATGACAGGTCGTGATATTATTTTTAATATGGTTTATGTATGCGATTGTGCAGGTTAGCTTGTAAGTCACAGGGTGACTAGGACAAGCTATTCCTAATTTTAATATGTGTACAGTGAATGATAATAGAAAGTGGTTGTGTATACATCGCGGTTTGAGCTTGCCGAGTGTGGTGGTCCGGCGCCTATTCCGGAATGCCTCTCTAGTCGGGTACCCCAGGTTCTTTGTGAGCCAGGCACGTGTGTTTGTTGTGCTCGGGGTTTGTCCCGGTACAGTGTGGTACCGTCGAGGTCTGTGTCGTCTTCCTGGACACCCTCACTCATGTGTTTGAGTTGTACGTCCGGCTGAGGGAAAGACGACAGTAGGGCAGCGGCTTGTGTTTGTGGGTGTGTAGTCGCTTGTAGCGCGCTCGTGGTTGGGGGTACGGACACCAGTAGACGTACTGGTCCCCAGCTAGTCCTGTTTTCCAGTGCCTCACTTTAAGGTGCTCCGGCCAGAGACCCTAGAGGTGACAGGCATGGACCTGCAGCTGTGTGTCTGCAGGTGTGGTGTTGGTTGGTCTCCACAGTTGTTTGACTTGTTCTCGTGGAGCGGCAGTTGGACCTTTCGTCCATGACTGTGAGACTGAGAGGTTGTTCTTGTGTTGTGTTGTCCGGGTTAGATACTGGCCTGATCAGCCAGTAGTCCGTTCCCGTGTGGTGGCGTCGTTCCTTTCCGACTCGAGCTTTGCTACTCATCGTAGTTTGTGAGTTAGTGACTCATAGTTGAGGTTTGACTAGTTCAAGGTGTACCCTAGTGTTGGCACAGTTGTGACTACGGTTGTGGTCTGTGGTGTGCCCGAGTGGTGGCACAGTTTTGGTTGTGGTTGGTGAGTATTGACTCATCAAATGTGGTTTAGCTCGCTATGGTGTGCCCTGTTACGGCACTAGTTTACTTGCGGTTTCCGTGCTAGTACCTTGTGGTAATAGGTACCCGTACCCTTTGTGGGTAGTGTTTTGTAATGGTACGTTGTGTACCAGTCTTTTCAGGTGTTGAAGTGGTGGTCGTGTGGTGTGACCTTCCACTTGTTGTGTTTTACCGCTTTATGGGTAAGCTTCCGATTATGGTTTAGTATGTGATGGATTGACACCGTGGTAGCCAGTCCTGTTACTTAGGTGTGATATTCGACACATCGTGGTTTAAGGGTATAAAGGATTAGCTCTTGGTTAGCAATCCTGTTACCCGTGTGTTGAAGGCTTGCCAGTGAAGCTAGTAGCTTAGGCAATGCTTTGCCTGTGCGGCTTGCAGCTTAGGCGACCATTTATTAAGATGGTGTACCTGTGAAGCTTGTGATCTAGGTTTTGCAGTTGTTTGGAAGACTAGTGGCGTTGTACTAGTTCTGCTGTTTCTCTCCTGTTTTGAGATTTGCATTAATTGATGTTATTGTGTTTAGATTATGTTTTAACTGTTGTTAATTATGTATGCGGTGAGCGTGATATGGTTTGGCTTTTAGTGTTGCCAGTGAGACCCTCTGGGGTTGAGGTTCTTCAATGTTGTGTGAGGTTTTTGGTGGTCCCCCTACTGAGCCCGTGACTTGTTGAGGCTCACTCCCCTACAGTTCTTTTCAGGGCTTGCCGTGTGTTTGGCTTGCAGTGGCGTTGTGGCAGACTTGTACCACCAGCAGTAGTATAGTAGTTAGTTTTGTGTGAGCTTGTGCTCCCTCGGGGTATGCCCCAGGTAGTTGTACAATTTTTAATTGGACATGTAATGATGTAATGGGACAGTTGTAATTTGTTACTTACAGATATGAACACATGTACTTTCTTGTGTCATATACGGTTGTGGTTGTCTTTTATATTCTTACTGGACAGTCGTGTGAGATATCCCTTGCGAGACTTCGGTCCGTTCGCGGGAGACGGATCTGGATATGGAGCCTTATTGGGCATAGATATCCAGGGCCGTCACATACACTAACAAACTTCGTTATGGGCAGACAAATCTGTGTAGTGTCCAAGACTAGCAAACCATTCCACAAAGGCATCTTTGGAAGTATTATACCTCAACAAAGTAACTAAGTATTAACACCCATTATTTACATAAAGCCAAACTTTCTCTCTCTAGACCTTTAATAGTACAACAAAATCTCTAAATAGTCATAGAAGCTATGTTCTTCTTCTTCTTCATCACTAGTAGAGTTGTGAATAATCGGTAGCTGAGATTGCACTTACCTTCAATCTAAAAGGGGGTGGAGGAAAGAAAGGCATGAGTCGGAGGACTCAGTAGGTGAAAGTAAGCGTAAAGATAAGAGTTTCAATTGCAGAACGAAGTGAGTATTCAAAAAATGTGTATATTGATCAAAACATACTTGCTCATGAATTTCATACTTAACATAAACATATAGCCGAAGTTGGTTTCATAACGGGCTCAAACGAATCTCAGAGCAAAAGTCACATGTGTCTTACAAAAATTCAGATCATAACTTGATTCGGAAACGAATTCGATAGGCATCATACTGCTCTCAAGAGATTACTAAATAATGTAAATACATCCTCAATGCCTAGGCGATTCAAATACCTTGGATCTTGTTCATTGCGCAAGAACGGGGTTTTTTTACCCACCATCATCAGGCCATTGACTTGGATTTACCTACAAACTGTCGCCCACAGCTGATCACAAGTGACTGGTGCTACCACAAGTGATCCTAAACCCTCTTTGAAGAGAGCATTGTCTTCAGATCATAAATTATATTTCATGAGCACAATAGGAATATAAATTCAAAGGATAGTTTGATGAATGAATAATCAAATTATCTTGATCATAAAGTAGTTTAGAATCTAAGGAAATGAAGTAAACAACTCATAGGGTCAATAGTATAGTGAATCTTCAAGGAATGGGACAAGAATTAGTGCTGAAAACTCAACAGGACTGTATCTGTCGACAGCCAGAAGGTGGCTGTCGACAGGTACTGGTTTCCAGAACCATATTTCTGGGATTTGGACTGTGCCTGTCGACATGCAAGGGTCATCTGTCGACAGGTCAGGGTTGTCTGTCGACAGGTGAGAGCTATCTGTCGACAACTACTGATTTTTCAGATGTTCTGGGTTCTGTGAACTTGAGTCCTGTTGACAGATGATTTCCACCTGTCAGCCGCAAGTCCAGCTTCCAGAAATGGATCTATACATCTCTAAAGACTCTTTTTGGATGTTCTTATGAATTCACTCATACTTAACAACATCAAGGAGGATCTTGTACACACTTCTAAACTTTACTTAGATGAGGGAATCAAGTGGAAAAACAGGGACATACTATAGCATATACACCTATGACAAGATGATAGTTGAAGACATAACTCTTCCAAAACACTTTCTCTTGCAACAAAAGAGAAGATTTCCATCAACATGCTTGGAGTAACAGAATACCACTAAAGCATGATTACAAGGAATAGAAACACAATTCTAATGACGTTTCTAGAATCAGTGACAAGTGTGAACATGGTCTAATGCCTAAACCGGGATTTCTTAACATGAAAGGAGAAGATTTGGAGAGGAAATGTAGGAAGGAACGTACAGAACATGGAACAAATAGGAACATGGGTTGTACAAGTGGAGAGCATAAGTATAAAACAAGGAATGGGAAAAGAGTCGTAGGGGAACCTACTGACACACATACTAAAACACGATTTCAAAGGATGGATACACAGTTCAAAAAAGGATTAACAAATTTAAAGGCAAGTATGTAGGTGAACATGAACTCTTTAGCAAAGGTCGGAGATAAGGACTGAGAAAAGAGGAGAGAAACCTACCTGATTTAAAGGATGAAACATTCACTTACTCTTAACAAGAAACCCACAACCAACAGGAGGAAGGCTCGGCAAGGTTGCAAACACAGTTGCAACAGATGTAGAGGCAACAACAACAGCCACGACAGCTGCACCTCCAGCAAAAGTAGTAGAAGCAGCAGCTCCAACAACAATTCACCAACACAAGGGCTGGCAAACATAGCAACATCAGGAGGGAAAAACTCCCACGTAGAGTGTGGGGAGGCTTTTATAAGCTCCCAACCTTCACGCATGCTTGGCACGTCGGCCATGCATGTGTCAAAGCATAAACCCATTAAACCTTCCAAGGCCACATGGTCCATGCAACCATCCCATGGTTACACCTAATGGGTTAACGTGTAAGACTCCTTCTTAAGTGAGGTGGCTTCCCCAGCTCCTCACACCTCACACGTAGGCAACTTAATTCCCAGAAAAATCATTACCGTAATTAGCTCATAATTCAGCTAGCCCAAAGATCCTCATGTAAACATATTCAAATGATATCCATTTGTGTTGAAATTTCAGTCATAGGCTAATTTAATGGTTTTACAAATTATGATGATTTTAGTTTAATTTTTAGATTTTTTTTTCACTGGGTGAAAAATCGTCCGGAAAATAGTTGCGTCGGCTTAATCTTGATATCCGCACGTCAACAAATCTGGATATTTACATTTCTGATATCACCACATTTTTCTGAAAATTATGGTATTTTCGGATTTTATTTTCGTTACAGAATTCCGATGTCGTCCTGTTAGAGCGCGCACCTCTAAGTACGTTACTGGAATAATATTTATTATTACCAATTAATCTTAAATTAAAGTTAACTACAACCCATGAAAATAATCTTGTTTAACAATCTAATTATTCACAGTTTTCTAGTAAATAAAATTTTCGGGGTGTTACAGATCATGTGATGCATGCAAGTCAAGACAACAAATCAATGTCAACTTGTCATTTGACTAGAAATAAAATATGATCAAGCATAAAAGATTTTTATGATTGATTTTGAAAGCCAAGTCAATTTTTTAGAATAAACAACTTGATCAGGGTGAACACAAAGATATACCAAGATGTGAAACATAATTGATAAAAAGAACTATAAGTTTAAGCTTAATTGATTATGATTATGAAACTTAAGATAATCGATTTGATTGATAAAACATAAGCACTGTACATCAATTATCAAAATCATAAGATAATTATGAACAACTTTAGTTAAGCTATGGACTTACTCATTTTCACATCATAGAAGGTATCAACATTAAACACAGTCAAGTGTGAAAACTAGTTACAAACACTACAAACATAATCAATTATCGTGTAATTGAAACATGAAAATAATCTATTATATAATCTGCACAAATAGAGAATTAATTGATTATCAAGTTTATAGAGTGAAACTTCTAATCGATTTATTCGTCTCTCTGTGGCCTTAGAATATCTTCACATTAATGTAGAGTGCATAATCAATTATCTTGCTTATTAGTATGAACTTGAAAAATTTTCAGAGTCCTGAAGGCATAATCATCACTCTATTCAGAAAAATCTGGTGTTGAAACACATAATCGATGAATATTTGTTGCCGAACATAGAAAACTCACGCGCCGCCCATCTCTCTCTAGAGTTTTCTAGAGAGAGGAACTCCGGGGTTTTTTCCCCTTCCTCTTCTTGCTCTGGTGACCTCGGTCTCCAGCGGCGTCCTCCCTCCGGTGGGGAGGGGGTCTCTTCGCCGTTGCGAAGCCCCCTCCCCCCCGTGTCCCGTCTCCAACCTCGCGGCGGAGGTCTCTTCCCCTTAGGGGGCTCTTTTGGTCTGGGTCCTTCCCAGTTTTTGTTTCCCTCTCGGCTCCGGTGGTGCTGCCATCATCGGCGGCGTGCAGGTCTCCGATCGTAGCCTCCCGGCTGCGGATTAGTTTCTCCATGGCTTATGTTTGTTTTCTAGTAAGTTCGTACTGTAGATCCTATGAGATCTGTTTTATGTGGCTTCTTCTCTGCAACTGGAACAAGGTTGTGGTGCGTCCTCATCTTGGTGTTCATCCCGTCGAATCTGTGAGTTGGATGGTGTTCTTGGGCTTTTCCAGCTACAGTTGTTTCATCTGCCAACGTCGAGCTCCTCCCCGACGGAAAGACTGGTCGTGGACTTGCCTAACCTCGTCGGTCGTCTGTCGGCCCTGTTCGACGGCGCTTCTCGGCGGCCTTGTGCGACGTCTGGCTTTTTCTCTTCATCCCCCTCAGAGGGATGCTGGGTGGCTGGCTGGCTTGAACCGGTGCAGAATCATGCTGTGAAGCTTGTGGTATTGCCCCTGTAATGATGATTTCTTTCCACTCCGCTCCCTTGTGTTGGGACTGAGGATTTCGGTGATGCTCGTGGTTGTGCTACTTCCGTACACCATCACCTCGTGTACGCCTTCCGAGCACCTAGTTTGCTGCACATTTGAGTTGCAGCCTCTCCTTCTGAGTGGCCACCCTCAGCAGTATAGTGTCTTCCTCCTTCAAGCTTTGGCTATCTTGGGGCTCTTCCTCTGTCATCCGGCTTGGAGCTTTGTGACTTTTACCCGGTGGTCCTTGTGTTCTCCTTTTGGACTTGTACCTCTTTGTGGTGATGTTGTGAGTTTTGGCGATCTGTTGTCTCCATGCTCCTGTGTGCAGAGTATGGGTAGCCATGTTCTCACTGTTGTACTCTGTACTATCTGTTTACTTTAATATATTATGTTATTATCTTGTCAAAAAAAAAGAAACACATAATCGAATTTTGTGACCATTATACTTGAAACAATCAATGTATTGAAACCCCACGACTGTTTAATCGATTTCCGAGTAAATCATAATTGATTGGATCATACTTGTGCTTAAAAACTTTTCATAATTTACATTACTTAATCGATTATTGAGACCATAGAATAAAACAATCAAATTCCAATACTACGTGGACTTAGAAAATTTTCTTCAAAGAAAAATACATAATCGATTCTTGGACAAAACTTAATTAATTTTGAGTGCTCTATTAGAATTTTGTTGATGCCATAGTTTACACTGTTGTATTATGGATTTAGAGAAAAATTAGTCTCATTCAGGTAATATCGATTCTCCATAATAGTCGATTAAAATATTATACTTGATCGATTAATCATAAATCAATTTTTGAGTAAGAGAACTCAAGGATATAAGCATGAATGATACTTAACTGAAACATATATTTTGACTAATTAAAATTGAAACAGTTCATTAGGAATAATGATGTAGAATCATTTTCCACATATACTGAGAACATCATATAAATGTCAAAAAAAAAATCACTCAAAACACACTTGTAATTAGGGAGGCTGTGGTGCAACTTACAACATTATCGACGGTTCCCATCCTGAGAAGTATTTCCCCTAGGGGTTATAAAATAAAGTGATGGACATTGGTAAAGGTGGAGGCCAATATGCAACTCTCTCGACTTACAAGTCCATCTCACTCTTACTCCTTGTCTCTCATTTCTCTATTGACTTTTATTATTTCTAATTTGATCGTTGGAGAGTTGACTATGAGAACCACCCCTAACCTTGACTTATGTGCAGATCCGATTGAGAGGTGACGTCTTTGTTCCCCTCAACTCCATTAGCACTCAGATAGCATCTTTCTCGGATAACATCTGAAGTTGGCCTTCTTGATCTTTGTCAGCTCAAAGAGACCATCCTCAACGGATATCATTTAAAGTTTATATTCTTATGAAATTTTTAGAGTAAGAATACCTTAATAACATGAGAAAATTTTCCAATTTGTGGACGGATCTTAACTGGTCTGTTTAGTGGCTGAGGGGGGTAGGGTTGTAAATAGAGAGGATATAGGTTTTCCGTGTCCACTCCGAATATCTAATCGGATAATCTATATTCGCTTCGATTAAAATTAGGATATAGAGTGGATATCTTAATCGGATAATGTTTGAATTCAGAGCGGATACAAATATTATCTACTTCGAAAATATGAGGCCAGATAACAAATGTTGAGTGATCTAAAAAATAGAAAAAAAAGTCTGTAAAAATCTAAAAAATATAAATATCACAAACAATTTCTAAACATTCATACAAATAGCATAGAATGAAAATTGAATTACTACTTGATTACAATTAAGGAACCACTAAGTTCAACATAATACATAATAATCATAAATTATATGTCCCACATTCAAATTACATGTCCAAATTCTCTCAAAGTCCAAAGATAATAGTCCACTAAGGACACCCCTCACTCTCAATGCCAGAAAGAGGCTACTTGGTTTTGATAGTGGTGAAGGTTTTGAGGGGGAGGGGTGCCGTCGTGCTGGAGAGAGAGAAAGAAGACCAGGTTAGGGGGGGAGGGGTGCCGCCATGCTGGAGCAAGGGAGGGGGGGAGGACTGAGGGGGAATCCCCAGCAGGGGGAGGGGTGCCAGAGCACCAGTGAGAGAGAGAGATCCAGAGAGAGACAGAGAGAGGAAGTGAGGGACTAAGGGGGAGGGTGCTGTTGTGCCAGAGAGATCCAGAGAGAGAGAGAAAAAGAGAGACAGAGGGAGGAGGAAGACCAGGTGGGGGGGGGGGTGTTGTGCCAGAGAGATCCAGAGAGAGAAAGAGAAAAAAAGAGAGACAGAAGGAGGGGGAAGACCAGGTGGGGGGGGGGGGGGTGCCACCGACCAGAGCGAGGGTGGGGGAGGGATTGAGGGGGAATGCCTAGTAGGGGGAGGGGTGCCGGAGCCTCCTTGACACCAGTGGAGAGAGAGAGATCTAGAGAGAGACTGAGGGGGAATGCCCCATAGGGGGAGGGGTGCCGGAGCCTCCTTCGACCGGTGGAGAGAGAGAGAGAGAGAGAGAGAGAGAGAGAGAGAGAGAGAGAGAGAGAGAGAGAGAGAGAGAGAGAGAGGGTGGGGGAGGGGTGCTACCGGAGGGGGGGGGTCAGACCTCCGATGACATATGCGGGGACTAGGGAGAGAGAGGGGGGATATCGGTGGGCGGACAGAGAGAGATCTAGAGAGGAGGGATATCAGGGGGGGGGGGTGGGGGGGTCGGATCTTCGTGGGCAGGGTAGCCGCCACTCGCTAACGGCCAGTGGTGCTTGTAGTCGATGGAGGGCCTGCGGGCTGCAACGCCGTTGACACGTCCATCTGCGCAGATCGCCTGGTGCCGGCAATGGGGGGTGATGATGCCACGACGGCGATGGAGGTCACGCCTACAAGAGTGAGAGTGTGGGACTGAGTAGTGAGTGGGTAGCGAAGGTAGGGTTTCTTTATATGTTTGTTGAACCCGAAATAAATCGGGGCTTAAACAACCCCGGGCGACCAACACGCCCTGAGGGAACCGGAATGAACTCTCGATCCCCCGCTCGGACATCGGAAACAAACGAGCCCGAGTACTTGCGTCAATCCCGAGTGGCCGGAAGCTAGATGCTGAGAAGCTCGTCGACGACGAAGAATACGTACCCGGACGCCAGAAACCCCGTGTCCGGATCAACGTTCGAAGCCGCGCTCGAAGCCGAAGGGTTCGGAAAAGTCAAATGCACGTGTCCCTAAAAAACGAGGACAAACGCACGTGGGACGGCCGAGGAAGCACGAGCGGTGCACGTGTGCACGTGCGCGGGCACGGTCGTCAACCAACAAACCGGGCACGGGAGGCCCATAGAGCTCTCTCTCGGGAAATACGTAGGAAATACGAAGAAAAGAAGGCCCCACTCTGTTAATATATAGTGGTGGGCCAAAGAGAGGCCCCGAGAGGGCCGCCGGTCAGCCCCCCCCCCCCCCCCCCCCCCCCACCCCCGCGCGCCAGCAGGGGGGTCCGCCGATTCCGCCCACCCCCCCCCCCCCCCCCCCCCCCCCCCCCCCCCCCCCCCCCCCCCGCGCCAGCCAAGAGAGGTCGCCAGCAGGGGGGCAGGTACCCCCGCCGGTCCCCCCGCCAGGCAGGAGGGGCGCCGGTCAGGGTACCTGACTGGCGGCCCCCCTCGCCAGTCCGGCTCCTCGCGAAGCATCCTCGCCGGTTCGTCTGCCTCGACGCTCGCCCTGGACGCTCGTGCCCGCGAGGCCTCCACCGGGGAGGGTACCCCCGCCGGTTAGCCCCCCTCAAATCCTATAAATAGGGGGGCATACCCCCATTGCAAACCCCCCCGGTCATGTGCAAAAAAAAATTGCAAAGACACACCACAGTACAGTCACTAGCCCACTGCTGAAAAGGGATGTCCGTGCGCGAGCTTAAATAGGCCGCACGTGCTGGGGAGAAAGTCCTTGGCTCCTTTGGTGATCTGTCCTCCACGTTCGGCCCTCCTGCGCCTCGTCGTCCGTGAGAAGACACCACAGGTTGTCATATGACTCCTAGCATTCATGTTTAAGTCCTCCGCGTGTCTTAAAACGCACACGTTGAGGCACATGTTTAAGTCCTCCGGTGTCATAAAACGACACACGTAGAGGCACATGTTTAAGTCCTCCGGTGTCATAAAACGACACACGTTGAGGCACATATTTAAGTCCTCGGTGTCACCAAACGACGTGCGTAGAGGCAATGCTGTCCGACAGTGGCACAAACACCCTGTCGTGAATTAAAGGAACGAATTGTCGGGTGATGAATGCCCGGCGGAGGCACAAACACCTCACTGCGGGCATCAAAGTCCCGACACTTGAACTGTACATCCTGTAAACGTCCGACGGTGGCACAAACACCCCGTCGCGAACATTGATGTAACCCCCATGCTATGTAACGTCCGACGGAGGCACAAACACCCCGTCGTCGACGCCCATGTGCATGACTTGTTGTATATCGCCCAGTGGAGGTACAAAAACCCCATAAAGGCGTAAATGTAAATGTCATAAATATAAATGACATGAGCACGCTTGAATAAAATTGTGGAAATTTACTTGTCATATGTTTCCTTTAAAATTTCGGCATATGGTCTTTTAACAAACATTACGCATCGAAGGTATTCGAGTCTCGTACTCGATGTAAATGAAACGTCGACTTCGGTCGGTGGGGAACGGTCCAGTACACGACCACTCCAATCGCCTTGAAACGCGATGCGAGCGTACGTAGAAAATGAAATGAAATATTCGAGGCTGCCGGTCTTTACCCGGTACCCTCGTAAAATAAATCTGTATGTTTCTCGCAAACAGTCTGGCACGCCCGCAAGAAAGCAAGCGAAAGAGAACTATGAACGGGAATCCTCGGGGCGACCAAAGTTCTTTTTTTCAAGAAAGATATAAAATGAAAATAAAGAAGAAAAATTCGTTCCAACAATCTGGCACGCCCGATGGGACTGTTCCTGCCTTCCATGCATGTGTAAAAAGACCTTATGCCGATATAGAAATAAAAGATGACTAATTTCCACACCACAGGTACAAGGAGCGAACATCGGCATCCAACGCCCGCTTCCACCTGCAAACTCAAGCTTGCTCGATGGCCGCCGTCACCTACGGTCCGCTGGTCGTCACCTGCCACGCCAAGTGTGGCTACCTCACTACGCCGATCGTGTTCGGCGACTTTCCTGCTGTGGTGGGATCCCCCTACTTCCTAGGGGTGGTCCCCGCCGTCCAAGCTACTCCAAAGGCGGCGCCCAAAGCTACTGCAACTAGGGGCACCAAACCCCGTTCAAGTCAAGGCTGAGTCTTCTCGGTTAACACCATCTCTTGCGTCGCGGTCTCCAGAAAACAGGGACAGCGCCAAGGACGCAGGGGCAGCAAGCCCCGCGCAGTCGTCTCCAACTCCGGAAAAACCGTGCTAGTCGGAGACATCCGCGTCAGGCTCGATGGAGGCGAGCCGATATTGCCCTGGGACAGAAGCGTCCCCACGGTGGCAACCTCCAACAAATACGCTCCCCTCCAAGGGATGCGTCAAGAAGATCGGGACTCCCCAAAAGGAGCCCGACAGGGGCAGGCATCAAGCTCGGCGCCCCAGCCGCCTCGCAAAATGAGGCAAATGTGGGTGACCAAGCAGGAAGCCCGCCAAATCAAGCAAGCCAGAGCGGGCCAACCCGCCGAAGGCCCCAGGAAGGCAACTCCTGAGCGAGAAAAAGCTCAGGACCCCGAACCTCCTCGTCCCCGCGAACACAAACGCAGGGGCATTTATAGGAAGCCCAACTTCGTCTCCACCCAAGCAGGACCTGCTGAAGAAAGAGACGCGAGTAGCGCTGAAGCTTCCGCGCCTAGGGTCTCAGTCTTCGAAAGGCTGAGCACCTCAGTCTTTAGCAGACTTGGAGCGGCAATCCGTCCAAGCGCTCAGAAGCCCAAGAAGCAGAGAGTGCAGCAGACGTCTGAAGAAGGTGGAGGCATGAAAATCTTCACCTGCTATGCTTCCGGAAGGGAAGCAGCTGGGGCATCCGGCATCCCTGCGGGAGCGCTCAGGATAAACGAATCCAACAGGACGACGAAACCGTCCTCCGGTACGCCCGGAACGCTGCCAGAAGACTTCTCCAAGGCCAGCAAGGCAGTCAAGCTGGGCCCCTGAATCAGGGGCAAGGTCTCGAGCTTCCACTCGAGCATGATCAAAGACCCCTCCCGGGGCAGATCCAGTTGGACCTCGAAGGAGGGGAAGAAGACGAAGTCGCCGGCCTCCATCTCGGAGATCAACAACTGCCGGCTGACGGGGAGCAAGCTGAAGTATTCCTCATGCCGCCAACCAGAGCCGCCTTCCAAGCAATGACGAACGACGCCAAGTATGATTTCATACAGCGTTGGCAGGCTGAAATGGCCAATCTCCTGACGGAGCGAGGACAACAGGCGGGGGCAAATGCGCCACGCCGCCAAGTGCCGACGGCAAACCAAAATGCTCGGACAAGACATTAACAAGGCGACCTGCCCGATGTCAATCCACGCACGGCCGCAGTTAACGACTATACCGTCGATCCGGTCCAACAGCCGCGCAGGGGCATAAACTCCCAAGCCTCCACGGCCGAAGATATCGTGGCCCAGCGACGAATGATTGAAAAGATCGTGGACGACCACTTCGCTCAAAGAGGCGAGGGAACTGCCACTGTAGATCTCTACAGTGTGCCATATCCCGTCCACCATCAATTCAAGAAACTGCCACCGGACTGCCCCAAGGCGCCAAAGTTGCAGAAGTTCGACGGACAGGGCTCGCCAAACGAGCACCTGGCCTACTATATAACGGCTATGGGAGAGTTGGCATTCGACGAATCCTACCTCCTCCGTTACTTCGCAACGTCCCTGACAGGTACCGCCTTCCAATGGTACTCAGATAAGGCCCAATCCATTGTCGACTGGGCTGACCTTCAAAAGAAATTCATCGACCGTTTCAAACGGCCGAGAGAAAGGTGTCGCTTGCAGAGCTGTGCTCCCTCAAGCAAAGGAAAGGAGAGACGGCACTCGACTTCATCAAGCGGTGGCGTGACTTCAGTATGAGGTGCGACAATCCCCCGACGCAAGAAGATGCCATAACCATCTGTCGACGGGGCCTGGCGGCGCAAATAAGTGAAAAGCTGCTGGGAACAAACATCAAAGGCTTTGACCAGCTCAATTCGGTCGTGGCGGAGATCGAAATGTTCTTCGCCGATAACCCGATGCAAGCTCCTCCGAAAATCAAGCCGGGCAAGGAGCGCGCCGTTGGCAAAGAAGCCAATGCTGTGGACTTCGCCCCGCAGAGTAAGGGGAAGAAGATCGTGGCCTCCGGCGCCCCGAGCAAGAAGGTGGAAGAAAAACCACCTCCAACTTCACTGCCACAGCGTATGAGCACGCCGTATTCCTTCAAAAGGGACCATACGAAGATGCTCTTCAAGCTGTGTATGAAGAATGACTTGCTCACGCTTCCGGCAATGAGAAGACCAAGTGAAGCAGATAGAGTGGATGAGCCGAATTACTGTCTCTACCACCGCATGCTGGGGCACTCTATTGAGGACTGCTACGTCTTCAAAAATGAAGTACAGAAGCTGATCCAGAGTCGCCTCATCACCATGCATGAACATTTGGTCGATCCCCCGCAGCCCCATGCCTGGGACCAATCGAGGCAGTCGGCCAACGTCATCCATATCAATGCGCCGGCTCCGGAACCAGAAGATCCCGAGGCAAATCCTTGGGACGCTCATTCCACAAACGGATGGGAAGGGGATCATCCCTCAGCTTCGGAGCACAGAACATGGTCGGAGACAGTGCAAAACCTGGAAAGACAGGTTCAATCGCTGCGGCACGGTCAGCGCCAGACGCTGATGTACCTAGGACCATGCAAGAAAGTCTGACGACCCTCCAGCAAGGACTCCAGGGGCCTGTAGGCACACCTACGCCCCGAACGCGCCCCCTGCGGGGGGTGGATCTCGGAGGAGTCTTCAAACCCGTCTGATGACGAAATCGCCGGAAGATTATATTCCTTCCCGCGCCATCGGACACTGGCGCTCTACCGTACCTGCCTGCGAGCAGGATTATTAGGCTGCCAGCCGCCAACAGCGTCCCGCCAAACTACTGCATATACCATCAAGATGCAGGGCACGCGTTAGAGGACTGCCACGTCTTTAAAGACAAGGTTGAAGCATGGGTCAACCAAGGGATTATCGACTTGGGCAACGCCGTGTCAACCCGCCGCACCTCACATTCGCGAATGGACAGACCATTCAGCTGACGTTGTCACGCATACCAGTCAACGTCATCGACCCACCGGAAATTTATACACCGGTGGCTTTCACTTTCCCGGACCCGGATATGATAGAAGGCGGCTCATCTGGCGAAGCCCCACCTGGTGGTGCCCGGGAGGGATTCCCCACCACAATCGCTTGGCGACCGGAAATGTTGGGGAGATCTTCGAAAAGCTCCTGCAACGAGGTGTCGTGATGGCCCACACACCGCCACCGACGTACACTGAAAGGGAGTGAATCACCCCATGTACTGTCGATATCACGCCATGCTGCTGCACCCTACGGACAGGTGTCCTGATGTCCGGGATTGGATCGAGTCCTTATCCGAAAGGGGAAGATCGACCCGGAAGGCAATTCATGGTCCTGGTGAGAGCCAGGGAAGCAGCCCAGCGGGAGATGGAGGAAAGCGACTATATGCGCTTCAAGAACCTCAAAGCCCCGAAGCTGATGAACGAGGATGGCTCGTACCGCCGATGCCATCCATAGCTGACACTGAAGGCGCGAGCTTGGGGCAGCAATTCAGGAACATATCCTGAAAGAGCAGCCAGCCTCAAGATACAATCAAGAGGTCCGGATATGACAGAAGTCGGCTCCTCTGACGCGGGCCTGCCCTATGGTATCCGGGTGGCGAGTCTCCCCGAACCCCTTTGCGACCGCAAAGACCGGGGAGATCTTCGAAAGACTCTTGCAGCAAGGCTGTGTAAAGGCGCATAGGCCGCCACCAACATACACGGAGAGGGAATAAACCACCCATGTATTGCAAATACCATGCCATGTTGCTGCACCCTACGGACATGTGTCCGATTGTCCGAGACTGGGTCAAATCCCTCATCCAAGAGGGAAAGATCGACTCGGAAGGCAATCCGATAACCCAGTCCGAGGTCGGGCACAAGAAGCCCAGCAGCAACCTCCTCGGCGAAAGAAGGTCTCGACAACACCAAGTCTCCCCTCCCATGAACAAACTCCGGAAATAGGAGTAGGGGCAGCGCTTTGAAACTTCGCCTCCGCAATACTCAAGCGGCAAGATAAAGACCGCAGGGGCAAGCAGCCAGCGATGGAGCCGGCCACCCAAGAGGCAAGCCCCTACTGGGCCGAATTCCAAGAATTGCCGCCCGAAATAATCGAGCAGGCAATAGACTCTACTTTCAACACCAGCAAGGTGAAGCTGGCTGGACCACTGTGGCCTCCAGAATGCGCCCCTCACTGGCGTTCCCTAAAAGGGGAGGGTCACACGGTCGCCCGCCCGAGAGGACCTCTTGGGCGCCCAAAAGCAGCAAAGGAGCTCACGCCGCTGAAATGGCGCGGGCGTTGAAACGAGAGAAGAACAGGCAGAAGAACATGAAAAGACGCCTGAAGGAGCGAGCCGAGCAAGCAGAGGCCGCAACGACCCCAGCAGAGCTCACTCCACTCCAGAAGCTGCAAAAGCTCATTGATGAGTTGGAGGAGTATATCCCCTCCAAGCCCACTTGGGGAGTCCCTTTGGACATATACATCCCGTGGGAAGAAATGGAGCGCAAAACAAGGCTCAAAAGCTGGCTCCACCAAATGCTACAAAGGGCTCAAGAAGGCGAGAAGCTGCCTCTGCCCGAAGAACTGGCCATCTTCTATAAGGAAGATGAAATCACCATCGAGAAGTTGGAAGAAATGCTGAAAGACTTCTCGTGCAACATGGTGTCGATACCGCCGCCGGCAAGCTTGCAGTCGCCGGCTGATGCGCCCCCTGTGGCAACATATCGACGCCGCAACCGAGGCAAAGGGAAGGGCCGCGGACGAGGAAAGAAATCCGCCCCGTCCCTCAGCGAGAAGGCCAACTCGCCCGACCTGAGCAAGACTATCGTCTTCCGAGGGGAAGAACCTCAGCCTGCCCCGGAAATAGAGGTGCGGGCGAACTCCTTCATCTTCGACCCATCTGACGAGGAAGAAGAAGAGCAGCAGGATATCGCTAGTGGGCTCTCCTACCGGAGGGCCACCCAGCACAGTCGTCTTCGTCCGTCCGATCGAGAAGAGTACGGGGGATGGGCGATCCCCAACAAGCCCTCCAACCGGAAAGCTCCCGAGTCGGCCGACCGGCCCACTCCACCCAGAAGTGGCAAAGAAGAAACTACCGCCCCGGAGGAGGATAGCCTGAGCTCGTTGTTCGAAGAAGAAAATCGGATGAACAGCCAGGGACAAGACGGGTCAACCAATTTAGGCAACCGATAAAAGCCCTGGAAGATATTGTCCCGCCATTGGATCAACTCCGTGCCCGGGCTGACCGCAAAATCATACAGCATATGAAGCGGTTCCCAACCAACATCACCATATGGGACGCCATTGCCTGGAGCAAAGAGTTGAGAACGGCGCTCGTCAAAATCTTGCAAGAGCCTGAGGTCTACGAAGCTGACGTGACCGAACTCCAGGCCCAAGCCCTCGAAGCACTGGTGGCGGAGGTGACCTTCTCCGACAAGGACATGCTGTTGCCAACGCTATACCACAACCGCCCGTTGTACATGCAAGGAAAAGTCAATGGGCACGAGCTCAACCGAATCCTGGTTGACCCCGGGGCGTCGATCAATATCATGCCTCTGAAGACTTTTAAGTCTTTATATCTCACGCCCTACTTGCAAAGGGTAAATGATGTCAGAATCGCTGGGTTCAACCAGAATTCTGAAAACGCCTTGGGAAAGGTGGAAGTGCAGCTAGCCATGGACGGCCTCACTACTAAGGTTGACCCGATTTTCCATCAAAGAAGGAGAGCAACACACAGTCTTTGTCGACCGAGCCCCGTTCCGCCCAAATGAATGCAACTTGGCGGACGCCCAGCTATACTTCGGCGAGCCTCTTGGCCAGCCAGCAGCCGCGTCAAAAGGCAAGGAAAAACAAAATGCCGATGCGAATCAAGCGAGTCAGGATCGAGATGAGGAGGAGCTCTTCACGGTCAATAAAGACCTCCTTGAAGCTCGCCGGCTCAGCCGCCTCGCCGAATCCACCACGCCCGGGCCAAGTTGCCCAGAAAGGCGTGAGATCAACTATGAAGCAAACGCCATCGGCGAGATCATCAACCGAAGCATCTCCTTGCCGCCGGCGTACATGCAGCTGCCCTTCCATAGGGAGGAGCAATGGGTGGAACGACTAAAGACATTCATTGTCACCCATTACAGAAATGATAGTCTCGAGAAAGGCGAGACGCCGAAGCCGATCATCTTCTACAAAGGAGACCCGCTTCCATATGGGCCCCTCGAAGACGACTTCGGCTGGAGTCGAACGACTCAAGTCGCCCCAGAGCCCGTCCAAGAAATGGACGACATGCCCGAGCACATCAAGCAATTGTGCCAAAGGCAAAAGATTGCACATATGCAAGATCCCTCTCGACGGGAGTACTTCCATCAGCTGTGGTACCCGAAGCAACTCCGAGGGCAACCCCCCTATTGTGCAAAAGACACTCGGGGGTTGGGCTATGGTCAGGCGGCGGAATGCGAGGCCTACTATACGGTCAACACCGTTGGGCTCGCGCCCTCACCTAATCATTGCCCTTCCGATAGGCGATCTCCTACCCCCGCTACAAAGCCGCAGCAAGGGGAGGCCACCCTCGTCCTATCAAATGGGACGTCGTGTCAAGAAGCACCTCGAAGCGAAGGGGGTCATTTCTGGCCGATCACAGAAGAAGGCTTCAAATACTATGACGTCCACGTTGCTGACTCCGATGAAGAAAAGGATTTCATCGACCTACAGCCAGCACCCCGTGAACTCGAAGACGGCGGACAAGCTACTGTCGACGAACTGGTCGAACTCGACCTCGGGGAACCAAAAGAACCCCGACCAATCTTCGTCAGCGCCCTCTTGAACGAGGAAGAAAGACAGTCATACCGGCAACTCTTGCTGGAATTCAAAGACTGTTTTGCGTGGACATACAAAGAAATGCCAGGCCTGGACCCCTCCGTGGCTGAGCATGAGTTGTCCATACTCCCCACAGCGAAGCTGGTCAAGCAGGCCCAACGGCGTATGCGCCACGAGCTGGAGCTGAAAGTAAATGCCGAAGTGGACAGACTTCTCCAGGTCGACTTCACCGAGCCATGCATCTATCCAACTTGGCTGGCCAACATAGTGCCAGTCAAGAAAAAGAATGGTCAAGTCCGGATCTGTATTGACTACAGGGTGAACAAAGCCTGCCCAAAAGACGACCTCCCGGTCCCGATCACGGAAACTATGATCGATATGACCACAGGGCATGAAGCACTATCCTTCATGGATGGGTCGTCGGGCTACAATCAAATCCGTATGGCTCCCAAAGATAAGGGTCATACCGCCTTCAGGTCCCCCAAAGGGATCTACAACTACAAAAGAATGCCCTTCGGCTTGAAGAACGCCGGAGCCACCTATCAACGAGCCATGACCAAGATTTTCGGAGAAATGCTCCATGACTCGGTCGAGTGCTACGTTGATGATCTGGTCGTCAAGACCAAAAGGCGGGAAGACCACCTAGGCGACCTACGCCAGGTCTTCGAAAGACTCCGCCAGCATCAGCTGAAGATGAACCCTATGAAGTGCGCCTTCGGCGTTTCGAGCGGCAAATTCCTCGGCTTCGTTGTCAAATACCGCGGGATAGAAATTGATCCCGTCAAAATCAAAGCTATCAGAGAGCTGCCGCCGCCAAAAACCTTAACGGAGCTGAAATCTCTCCAGGGAAGGCTGGCCTACATAAGGCGGTTCATTTCCAACCTCGCGGGCAGGTGCGCCCCCTTCAGCAAATTAATGAAGAAAGGAGCCCCATTTGTATGGGACCAAGAGTGCCAAGATACTTTGAAGAAATCAAAGAGTATCTCCTTACTCCTCCCGTCTTGGGAGCCCCGGTGAAAGATAAGCCGCTCATCCTCTACATCGCAGCCATGGAAACGTCGCTGGGAGCGCTTCTGGCGCAAGTAAATGAGGAAGGCAAAGAGCAACCGCTCTACTACCTCAGCAGGATGCTGGTGGGTCCGGAGCACCGATATTCCCCAGTGGAGAAAAGTGCCTGGCATTGATATTTGCCGTCAAGAAATTACGGCACTATCTGCTAGCCCATCAAGTCAGCCTCATCTCGAGGATAGACCCACTAAAAGCGCTCCTCACCCAACCTGTGTTGTCAGGAAGGATGGGAAAATGGGCCCTTCTCCTTATGGAGTTCGATATCACCTTCGTCCGAGAGAAAAGCAATCAAAGGGCAAGGTATGGCGGATTTCTGGCGGCGCATCCGCTCCCAGCGGCTCTCCCCTCGAGTTCAAGCTTCCGGAAGAGGAAACGCTCTCATCCCCTCACGGGGAGGGGACCCAACAAAAAGAAGTCCCCATCCAAGAAAGTGGAAATACTCTCGCCATAGAGTTACCACATTGGGAACTCTACTTTGATGGCGCTTCCCGGGTGCTCAAGCAAACTGACGGCACCACAACTTATACCTCCGGAGCGGGCATTGTCCTGGTGACTCCACAAGGGGGAATACTGCACAACTCATGTGCACTCATGAGGCCGTTGACCAACAATCAAGCTGAATATGAAGCGTTGATCGTGGGACTTCAACTGGCCGTTGAAATGGGCATCAAATGCATAAAAGTCTACGGAGACTCGCAGCTGGTCATCCGTCAAGTGCTGGGGGATTACGACGTTCGAAAAAAAGAACTGATCCCCTATCATGCCAAAGTAATGAAGCTCCGCGAGAGATTCTACTTGTTCGAAATCGGACATGTCCCTAGAGGGCAAAACTCTCAGGCGGATGCGCTAGCCAAACTGGCGTCTGCTCTAAAGCTCCCTCCTGAAGGAGAACTGGGCATAAACGTCCGACATAGGAGGCTGATGCCCAGGTTCTTGAGGACGACTCCGACCCAGAAAATGCAGAGGTCAACGCCCTCGAAGAAGAAACCAGTCAAGAAGAAGACTGGCGCCAGCCGATCATCCAAATAAAGAACGGTTGGCTACCCCCGGATCGGGCTGAAAGAGTCCAGCTCCTGCGGCGGGCCACGTCATATCAAATGATCGGGGACCAACTATATCGGCTTGTCCATGAAAAAGACAAGTCTGTCCTCCTCCGATGTCTCTCCCCCAGAGAAGCCAAAGTCATCATGCACGAAGTCCACTCTGGACTGTGCGGAGCCCATCAAGCGGGAGACAAGATGAAAATCAACATCAAGCTAAAAGGCTTCTTCTGGACAACCATGTACACGGATTGCGTCCAATACGCGCGTGCGTGTCATCAATGCCAGGTCTTCAGTTCGGTGCCAAGAAAGCCGCCGAACGAATTACATCCAACTGCCCCCACATGGCCCTTTGCCGAATGGGGAATGGACGTCGTGGGACCATTCCCCCATCCTCTGGCGGCCACAAGTTATCTGGCGGCCACTGACTATTTCTCCCCGATGGCAGAAGCAATCCCTCTCGGGAGGTAACCGGGGTAGCCGTTGCCAAATTTGTCAAGCAACACCTGATTTACAGGTTCGGCACCCCTCATCGGATCGTATCAGATAACGGTACGCCCTTCAGAAACAAAACGATATATGCGTTGGCAGCCAAATTCCAGATAGATTGGAGGACGTCAACGGTCTACAACCCTCAAGCCAATGGTCTGGCGGAAGCCTTCAACAAGACCCTTTGCAAACTGCTTGCCAAGATAGTCGGCAACCGCAAACGTGATTGGGGGGAGAAAGTGCACGAAGCACTCTGGGCATACCGGACGGTCTACAAGACCCCAACGGGGTGTTCTCCCTTCTCTCTGGTGTACGGAGCTGAAGCCATGCTCCCCATCGAAATTGAAATGTCATCCTACAGGGTAGCCGTCTATACCGGTCTTCAGCCCGAGGAGCGACAAGAAATTGAAAGAAGGTTGGAGGAATTGTCCGACCTAGAGGGCAAAAGGTTGGAAGCATACAAACACCTCCAATCCTATCAAGCCCGCATGACTCGAGCCTACGACAAGTTAGTCAGGCCCCGTGTCTTCAAGAAAGGTGACCTCGTCATGGTCAAGCAAAGAGAAGTCATGGCAGGCAAATCAAGTGGTAAACTCCAGCCAAATTGGCGCGGACCGTACGTGGTCACTGGAGTCTATGAAGGTGGGGGATACACGCTGGCAACACACACTGGCGACCGCTCCTTTCCACCACTAAATGGCAAGCATCTGAAAATGTACTTTGCCCCTGAGCATGAATTCCCCGGGCAACCGCCCTCTGATCCCCTTATAGCCGAATCAGGCTAGGGTTGGGCATATGTGCCCATGTCAAAAAAAAAAAAAACAAGGGAGGGACTGAAAAAAAATAATGACGTCCCGGCAGACTTGGTCGCTCCCCAAAAAAGGAGTGCCCAAGGGCAAAAGAGCCTAGGAAAAAAAGGGGGGGGGGATGATGACAAATTTTTCCTCATTAAAAAAAAACTCCTTCTTGGTCAGCAAACCACCTGGTCGACCAAGTCAAACTTTAGCCAATAAAACCCAAAGAGGTCGGCTAAAAACTCCTTCTTGGTCAGCAAACCATCCAGGTCGACCAAGTCAAATCCTACAGCCACTAAACCCCAAAAAGGGTCGGTTATAAAACTCCTTCTTGGTCAGCAAACCGCCCAGGTCGACCAAGTCAAAACCTTCAGCCAATAAACCCAAAAAAAAGGTCGGCTAAAAACTCCTACTTGGTCAGCAAACCATCCCGGTCGACCAAGTAAAACCTTTAGCAATAAACCCCAAAAGGTCGGCTAAAACTTCTTCTTGGTCAGCAAACCACCTGGTCGACCGAGTCAATCCTTAGCCAATAAACCCCAAAAAGGTCGGCTAAAAACTCCTTCTTGGTCAGCAAACCATCCTGGTCGACCAAGTAAAATCCTTAGCCAATAAACCCCAAAAAGGTCGGCTAAGCAATGCCCCTCAGCCAATAAACCTCCATGGTAGGCTGTGCTGTCTTGGCCCACTAATCACAATGGTGGGCTAAAGCCAAACGGCGAATCCCCTAGCAAGGTTCCGCAACCTCGCTTCGGATTCCAAGTCAAAAAAAAAAGAGGACTAAAAATAAAGATGTCCCAGTGGACTTGGTCACTCCCAAAAGGAGTGCCCAAGGGTAAAAATGCTGAAATCCAGCTGAGGTGAAAACCTGAAAGGGCGCCTCAGGCAAAAATGGATAACCCCTCAACGTGAAAACCTGAAGGGCACGTTGGAAAAAGCTAGAGGGGGTGGCTTCTGTGAAAACCGAAAGGGCAGCAGGAGTCAGTAATGTGAAAAAAAAAAGAAGAAAACAAAAAAGAAGAAAGAAGCCAAAGAGAGAGATCAAGAAAGAAAGAAGAAGAAGAAGAAAAATCATCATCAAATCAAAATCAAATCAGTACTTACAAAGGCATGTTACGCGCGGCCAGCAGACGAAATGCTAGGCTGTGCCCCTATTCTGCTTGATAAGTAAACCAAAATCGTGGATCAAACCCTTAGCCAGAAAACCCCAAGAGGTAGACTATCTCTTTGACCAATAAACCTCTGTGGTCGGTCAAACATAAACCCTTAGCCAGCAAACCCCAAGAAGGTAGGCTATCCTTTTGACCAGCAAACCTCCGTGGTCGGTCAAACCCTAAACCTTAGCCAGCAAACCCCAAGAAGGTAGGCTATCCTTTTGACCAGCAAACCTCAGTGGTCGGTCAAACCTAAAACCTTAGCCAGCAAACCCCAAGAAGGTAGGCTATCCTTTTGACCAGCAAACCTCCGTGGTCGGTCAAACCAAAACCTTTAGCCAGCAAACCCCAAGAAGGTAGGCTATCCTTTTGACCAGCAAACCTCCGTGGTCGGTCAAACCTAAACCTTAGCCAGCAAACCCCAAGAAGGTAGGCTATCCGTTTGACCAGCAAACCTCCGTGGTCGGTCAAACCCTAAACCTTAGCTAGCAAACCCCAAGAAGGTAGGCTATCCGTTTGACCAGTAAACCTCCGTGGTCGGTCAAACCCTAAACCCTTAGCCAGCAAACCCCAAGAAGGTAGGCTATCCGTTTGACCAGTAAACCTCTGTGGTCGGTCAAAACCTAAAACCCTTAGCCCGCAAACCCTAAGAAGGTAGGCTATCCCGTTTGACCAGTAAACCTCCGTGGTCGGTCAAACCCTAAACCCTTAGCCAGCAAACCCCAAGAAGGTAGGCTATCCCGTTTGACTAATAAACCTCCGTGGTCGGTCAAAACCTAAAACCTTAGCCAGCAAACCCCAAGAAGGTAGGCTATCCCCTTTGACCAATAAACCTCTGTGGTCGGTCAAACCTAAACTTTAGCCAGCAAACCCCAAGAAGGTAGGCCATCCTTTTGACCACAAACCTCTGTGGTCGGTTCAAACCTAACCTTAGCCAGCAAACCCCAAAGAAGGTGGGCCATCCTTTTGACCAGCAAACCTCCGTGGTCAGTCAAACCTAAAACCTTAGCCAGCAAACCCCAAGAAGGTAGGCTATCCCCTTTGACCAACAAACCTCCGGGGTCGGTAAACCTAACCTTAGCCAGCAAAACCCAAGAAGGTAGGCTATCCCCTTTGACCAACAAACCTCCGTGGTCGGTCAAACCTAACCCTTAGCCAGAAAACCCCAAGAAGGTAGGCTATCCCCTTTGACAACAAACCTCCGTGGTCGGTCAAACCTAAACCTTAGCAGAAAACCCCAAGAAGGTAGGCTATCCCCTTTGACCAAACAAACCTCCGTGGTCGGTCAAAACCTAAACCCTTAGCCAGCAAACCCCAAGAAGGTAGGCTATCCTTTTGACCAACAAACTTCCATGGTTGGTCAAACCTAAATCCTTAGCCAGCAAGCCCCAAGAAGGTAGGCTATCCCCTTTGACAATAAACCTTCGTGGTCGGTCAAACCTAAACCCTTAGCCAGCAAACCCCAAGAAGGTAGGCTATCCTTTTGACCAACAAACCTCCGTGGTCGGTCAAACCTAAATCTTAGCCAGAAAACCCTAAGAAGGTAGGCTATCCCCTTTGACCAATAAACCTCCGTGGCGGTCAAACCTAGCCCCTCTAGCCAGCAACCAAAGTGGTAGGCTAAACGAAACACCTTAGCCAGCAAA